>CM074449.1:6922959-7145459 GCA_037101425.1 Elopichthys bambusa
CCAAGATTTATGAAAACAATTGTCCCGTTTGTACTGTATCTGTTTCTATTTGTCCTACAGGAATGAAGAGAAACATCTGAGACAACATTGATAGTAAAATAAAATATATTTAACTACTCATTGCTGAACATAGACCACATAATCACTCAAAATCAACTCCACACAACACAATAAACAATAACAAATACATTAAACGAACAGCACAAAATCATATAAACAGACAAATCAATTCTGAGCTATGAGCAATAAAATATTTCTCTGAGTTGCTGTGAATAGGCTTTTAGTTGTCAGCTATACCTAAATTCATGAAAGTAGTAAATAAAACTGCAGCACTATTTGACTAAACATTTGGTAAATAACTGGAAATGTCCTGAATACACAAATTCCAGAACACTCATCAACTAACCTGTAGCTTAGACTGACAGACGGAGCCTGCTCAAATTAGACTGCCATTCATTTCAGCTCTGCGTTAAAAGTCGGAAAAAATAGTAAAGCTTGCTTATGGAAATCTTTCCTGTGTGAATTGGCTACTTGTTTAAGGCTGCCTCCCTCCCTCCGTTGCCCCCCTCTGATCGGGAAGTTTTATGTAGTTCACCTTTGACTTTCGTGTCTCCATATTTATGCCTTTGAAAACAGGCAAATTATAACAATCATCACTTTCGGCTGTACACGTCTGGGTCACTATGGTCCGCCAGAACTGAGAGCCTTTTAAAACACCAAAGTCTCCTCTGAGAATAAGACCAATAATATTATCTTCTTGAATAGGGTGCTTGTCTTAAACACATGGGTTGCTACAACGTTGTCTTAATATCTGCAGCAGCCATGAAATCTATTGCCTAAAAACTGATAATTTCTTAAGATTTCTTTTATAAAATAAATATGCAACTAACTTTTTTAGTGTAACCCAAACAATCACCAAAACAACCAAAGAATCACAGACTTAAACACATAATAGAAAAAATAAATCAACAGCTCAAAAGACAATTGTCTGCCAAGTCCCTGTTTAAGAGGAAATCTGGATTCAGATGGTAGAATAAATGTCAGGCTGTATGGTAGAGGTACTAAAGTGACAGGGAGCTGACAAAGTAAAATGCTGTATTTATGTGGAAATAACGACACGCTGTTGCATGAGACTGGTAAATCATTTCTAAGCAGCAGCAGCAAAGAAACATTTTCATTAGGGGTGTGTGGATCAAGAGCGCCACCTACAGCCGATTCCTTGCTTCGTATAACCACCAAACTCTCAGTTCTGTCATAAGCTGGTAACCTGAGCCCTTCAGGGAGGCATCACCGAAAACAAAGACTGACACTTAAAAATAACAATCTGTCTAGTAGAAATAAATCAGCACCCCATCAACCAGCACTCCATTCTTTGATCCACACTTTTCTTTCCACCAGGCTGACCTAATCAAGGGCTCTTTGAACAAGTTAAAGTTACCAAAACCACACAATGTCTGCCATTGATAAAACCAATCAATGAACAATCAGGTTAGCTATATGAATAATTTGGATGTAATTAGTCCAATAGTACAGATCTGGAATTGCCCACCCAAGTTCAGCTTACGTTTTCAGTCCTTATCAGCAAGGCTAATTGATCCAGCTTCCACCTTCTTCTTCTAGAAACGTGACCTTAGCGAGAGTTCCTAGTTAGGTTGCTTCAGATAATCCACAGATCTTCAGGTATTACTGAGCTACCTGCATATGCAGCATTTGAAGCATCATATGGGACTATGTATATAACTATGCTTCTTTAAAGATACCTTTTTGGCCAAATTCTTACACTGCATAACCTTTTCGAAAGGCAATCTCATAATGCACTGCAATAAAAAAAAATTCATTCAAGAGTATTTTTGAAGGCCAACTCAGAAGTTAGCCTCACCCTGCACTCTAAAAAGTAATTCAGGGGACCAGTCCCTACAATTTAAATGAATCCATGGTTGCAAGTTAAAAATTCTAATTTATTGTGTTAATTAAATCTTTTAAGTTGCAAATATTATTTTGTAGAGTTCTGTTTATTACATCAACTTAATATCGTCTGTAATTTAAATAAAAATGTCTGCAATAATTGGCTTTTTTTTTTTTTTTTTTTTTTTTTATAAAATAGGTTGTAATAACTTAATGAAATTGTCTTGATAACTTCGAAAATTTCTAGTTCCCAGCATGCTATCCATAAGACCGGATAAGGGGAATAAATGCTGAAATTTATGTTAATTTATTTGTTTTTAGTGAAGGGAAAGACCTGAGTGTTTAATGCTGTTATGTTTGACATTTAAAAGAGTTTCTGCAATGTTTAAGTTTTTGTGGTTACCATTGTGCTGAAGAATGGATACATGAAGGTAAACACTACATTGACTCTTTAAGCAATGCTAGTGACAAATAATATTTTACTTGTTCATTAAATATACATGTTAAATAAGTTATGCTAGCATGTGCTATTATAGCTGTTGATTTGAACTGAAATAGATAAGATTAGCCAAATTGGTTCCAGGGCTACAACTCTCAGGTTGGAACAACTTAATTTTTTTGAGCAATCAACTTAAAAAAATTGTGTTTATGATACAAATGATTAAGTTCCTCTAACTCAACGTAGCTTGTTGGTTGAATGTAAATTTACTCAAAGTTGTCATACATCAAAAAAATAAATTTAAAAATGTAAAAAACTGATGCAAACTGTTGCGTTACTTTTTTTTTTAACTAACACATTATTTTTTAGAGTGTGGTTTCCTCAACAAAAGGCTAATGGGTTTTTTTCCGTTGCCTTTTAAATTATTGCTCTGTGACAGTGTTACTTTAGTATTATTTATATACTCTTACAGTATTTAGTTTTTGTTTTAGATTTTTTATTTAGCTTTAATTATTTGTATTTCCGTTTTAGTAATTTTAAAGCTTCAACAAATTTATTTTATTTATTTCTAACATTTATTTAAGATTTTTACATTTTTCAACTAATATTTATATTTTATATTATTTCAGCTTTCACTTAATGAAAATGGTTATTAATAGTATTAGTTAGTTAACTAAAAACACTGCTTTGTGACATCAAAATTGTTGATTCTTAAACGTATTTGACAACATATCATTAAACAAATGAAGCCTAAATACAATCCCTAAAAGTAAAAAGCAAAAATTAGGCTAACCTTGTTAGCAACTGCCTCCTTTAAGACCCATAAAAGCTTATAAAAAAATAGTGGGGTATTACTAATACATTTTATGTTTTGCAGAATAAAATGTGAAAATATGTTGAGCTTGTGTTAACCACAGACCTTATTGCAGATATTTAAATCAATATTGGGACAATGGAACTGGAATTGGAAAAATGCTAATTTATTTTGGGGTTCTAGAACCCATTCGCAACACTTTTGCAATAGAAATAGAAATCAATTGTTGAGTCAAATCTCTTGTGCACTTTGTGCTCCTGTAAGTGTCCCAAATCAGCCACTTGTGAAATTTCATTTCATAGAAGAAAGCTGTACATGCAGGCAGTAGACAGCAAGGCAGTTCGCTAAGTTTTGCAGTTTCAGAAAAGGAAAGCTGTGGCTTCTACGTTCCACTGTTTTTGTATTTAAGTGATGTCATTAGGTTTAGATAGAGTTACACATCATACTCCTGACAGGATATTTAGTCAGTGACTGAAGTATTTACTTCAGCCACTGGATATTTAGCTCCAGACTTCTCTCCATAGAAAATATTATTAGGAAATAAAGAGAAACATAGTTTTGACAAAGAAAACCAAACCATCTGTTTCTACTGTGTTTCCTTTCACATCATATCCTGATTGAGAATTACACACACTCTCGCTTAGCTTCTCGCTATAATGGTGATTCCTTTGTTGTGACAATGTGGCACAATGACACAAGCACTTCTGGATGGGGAACTATCACTGGACTGCAGTATGAATCATTCCAAACTTTTCAAATAAATCTTAACTTCATGGCAATCTTCTTGGCAGAAATGTTCTTACCAAAGAGGCTCACAAAAAAGTATTTTGTGTAGCTGCCGGTACACATAAGCAGGTCCACACAGAATCTGTGGTCACAGAACTGTTCATATGTTTCGGCAGAAGTGAAACCCCATCATGCACTACACTTCCCCTGACCCTTGCATATTTGTTTATTCAATATTTTGCCTAATGATAATGTTTCTATCTGCTACCAGTTCCTGTAGCATAAACAGTACAGCATGGTGCTAGCAACATCATGGGCTTGGTTGCAAAAAAACAAAATGAATACCTGATACCCAAGTTGTTTTGGATGTCAGCACTTGAATCATGACAACTCTCTGAATAGTTTTAGCATGTTATTGATTATGTCAATGTTAATGTATTTGATATTGGCGGACTAGATCTGCTACGCTGCTGCTGCTGCAGAGCAAGTAAAGACTCACAGACAAACTGCTGTGAGCATGTAAGATGTGCTCCTGCTGCATAAATAGACGTACATAAATCCTGTAGCAGATCTAGGCAGGTGGAGCTGGGGGAGGTGGAGGGTTTCAGCAGGACTAGCTTTCAGCAAACAATGAACCAGACTATTTAAATGTTGAGCAAGTGTTGAATCAGCTTGTGCCATGCGGCAATGAAATGACTGCTTGCAGATTGCATGTAAAGGACCTATCGGTCTGTGCCCTCTAGTGTCTTATAAGAGAACTAGATATATATACACTAATGTTAAGAAGATCTGAGAAGTGACAGTACTGTACGATATTACAAAATATTTCTTCTTTTTTTTTAAATGCTGTTCTTTTAAAACTTAATAAAAATGTTCTATTCATCAAAAATCATGAAAGTGCCACCGTTTCCAGACAAAATATTAGGCAGTATAACTGTTTTCAACATTACTAATGTTTCTTGAGCACCAAATCAGCATCATTAGACTGATTTCTAAAAGATCATGTCAGACTGAAGACTGGAACATATTAAATTTTAACAGTTTATGAACATTTTATTTGAATTTTAAATGTAATACATTTTAAAATAGGGCAATTTATATTAAATTGTAATATTTCATGAAATCAAACACACACATATGTGGTTTTTGGTTTGCTCATTTAAAAACTACATTCTTAAAAATAAAGGTTCTTTATTGGCATCTATGGTTCCATGAAGAACCTTAAACATCCATGGAACCTTTCCGTTGCACAAAAGATTCTTTATAGTGCAAAAGGGTTCTTTAGATTATTAAAAAAAAGGTTCTATTCAGAGCTGTTCACTGAAAGGTTCTTCACTGAACCAAAATCAGTTCTTCTATGCCATCATTGCGAAAACCCCCTTTTAGAACCTTTACCTTTAAGAGTGTAAGCATAAACTACTCATTCATTTCTTTCCAAAATGAGACCTAATTAATGTAGTTGCACTGTATAGCCTCATTCTGTCATGTCTATCTAGCATGAGGACAGTTCTGTCAAATGTCAGCATGCCATTCAAATAAACTGTGGTTTAGAAGTTAAAATATGAACCATCAGGACCTCTGAGCAACAGCCTGCCATGTGCTTCCAACTGCCACCTCCATCTATGCAGCACATCTGCAGCAATGTGATTTGACAGACCATCATGACTAAATCCCTCTGCTCCCAGTCAAATGGAGATCACAAGCCCTTCTGGTCATTCATATGCACCGATTCCGCCTTATTGTTCAGCCTTTCAACTCACATCTGAGCGGTTTTATGGAAAGCAGAGGCTTTTTTTCCAGGAACCTCCTTTCCTGCGTGCATCCACCCCCCTCACCCTGAAGAACAGCCTCAATACGTCCCACTTCAGGTCTCAGAGAGGAACAGGAGGCTTGTGCGCACTCCTGCTTGAAGCCTGTCTGTTGTTCACCTTTGCTTTGATTTCATGCTTGTTATCTCACCATGGAGCCGGTGACCCCAGACAACAAGGCTGCTACCTGGGGGAACAATGCTGGGTTTTCAGGATTTCGGTGTCCACTGAGAAGGCTTTTAGGAGTGCATTCTCCTCCCCCGATTTCAGACACACTCACTGGATGGAGAGAAAAGAGGGATACGGTGAAGCCCAATTTTCTGCAGATTAAATCAAATTAGCACAAGAGAGCTCCTGAGAGAGGGGACTTCAGGGGTGAAGGGTGATTGCTCTTACTTAAGGCCCACCCCTCACTCTCCACTGCTTTCACTTGCCGTTTGCTTCCTCTGCTGCACAGCTGTTGAATGCTCAAATGAATCTTCCCTGGAACAGAAACTCATCCACACCCTTCAGTAATGCCCTGAAGGCAATGGTAGAAAGCAGGTGGCAAGTAGAAAGCACTGGTCAGGATGGCCACCAACAGCTGCTGGACACAAAACCATTGGCATCAAAGGTCCAACTCTAAAAAGTATCATGTAACTAGTTTCCGCTCCAAATCACTTTGTAGTCAGTCATTAGCCTAACACATTTGCTTTGAATAAGTGAATCAAAGAAAAAAACACTCACCAGCAAGTACTGTGCCCATAAGTACCCAAAACGTATGTTCCGTGCTTGATTGATGAAGGCTTACCAAAAAAATAAACACATTTTACAGGCAGTATTTGTTTATAACGCTTACACTACAGAACTTCCAGATAAATGGAAGTTGATCTCCATTCATTTTCAATGGGAGAAAAGCGGCTAAACAGAGATGACAGTACAGAGGCAGCACTGAAAGCAGCAAAAGTATGACTGATAATAACACATATTGTGCAAGATAATAACTTCATGTCTGTTAGGTTTCATTGACAAATCAGAAGTGATTTTAAGTGATTTTCCAACTAAACTGCCGTTTGGCTTTTATGTTCAAGTGGAAATGAAATGGAGGTAGCAACAGATCTTTTGCTCCATATTGTGACACATACCCAAATGAAACAAACTATCAAAAAAGAAAAAATAATGAAGTGCGGGACCTTGGTTCTATCCATCTGTTGTTGGTTGGATGGAGGCAACTGGCTGAATACGAGCGTGCAGACGACTCCAAGAATGATTATGGAGTCTAAATGATTGGAGGAGTCATCAGAGTCAGAGTCATCAGAATAAAATGCATTTAGAAAACAGATAGCATGAATTTTCATTTCATGTTGACTTTACTAAAAGAAATGATTTATTACAAAATCAAAATGAAGATAAGTGGATGCAACTCGCATAAAACTCGCCTGCTACGTACATATCTTTAGAGTTAGAGAACCTCAACAGATGATGTTCATTGGATGAACATCATTTGTTTGAAGCAGACAGCTTTACATTGCCTGTCACATCAACTCTACTTTCAACAATAACAAATCCGACAATCCCATTCTGTTTCAATCTTTAAATTAGAACAGCCTCCTAATAAGAATCAGCTAAAGACAAAGAGACATAAAACAACAGAGTTCTGACAGATATATAAACAGTTTTTTTTTTCAAAGATCTCTTTACTCACAGTGTGTGGCAAATCTAATTTATTTTATGTCTCTCCAACTTCAGCAAAATATGTTTACACTTCTTGTCAGCATCTCTCATTAAAAAGGTAAAAGTGAGAGTGTTTGTATATGCATGCAGAACTGGTGATGAAATGCCTGAAATAATCAAACACTCTTAATCAGGCACTTTAAAATACTGTATAAAGATTCTAATGTAAAGATCTTTTAAAAATGTAAAGATGAATAACTATTTAAAATAATGTTCATAATGTTCCACCTTGAGAAGATCACTTATGATTTATGATTTCCGTGGGACAGTTTAGCTTGTACTTTGCTGCCCCCTAGCAACAAAACGTGTTTGATTATACAAAATAAAGCCACAAAAGGAAGACGTACTAATAAACTCAAACTGCATAAATATAATGCAACATCTATCCATCAAATTATATGTGAGGTCAAACAGTATAACATAAAAATATACTACAAGTAAAAGTATATATACTACATAACATATACTACATATACATACTAATAACTTATCAAATTAAAAATAACATTTAAAATATTGTATTTATGTTATATGATGTTACTTCTAGAGTTCAAAATATCAAACTGAGAATTCAGTTGTGTCTGGTTAGCTATAACAAAAGTGTGTCATGCCTTTAGATTTAAGTACCTTCTCATAGGTCAGGTGCACACACTTAGTTTCCTTTACTGATGACAATGGCTGCGCTTCCAAACAGTTTTACTTTGGTCACCCCTGCCATGTTTGTGACTCTGCTGCTGTCTGGTACACTCCTGAATGAAAGCCTCCAGTTGTGTGTCCGTCCTCAGCTGAAAGGCTCCATGGTCCCTGAAGGGGTCTAGCGGGATATGATATGAACTGGACATGTTGGTCATTTCAAAATCTTCATGGCAATGTGTGGGCATGGAAGGTCGCCTCATAAATAATTGCTGTGGAGCCTTGCAATCTTTCTTGGAAGTCATATTCAGTGGGCCAATCTTGTTTGTGCCAGACCGAATTACTTTCAAGGATCTTTGGGATTGTTTAGGAGGAGAGTGAGGTGTCAAGCAGGTCTGCCTGGACTGTAAGGAGCTTTGAGGGTTGAGGTCAATGCTGTGGGTAGTGAATGGGGCATGGATTTCAGATATTTTTATGGTGGTGGTTTGAAATGATGGCTCTTTGGATGAATCAGGTCCCCAGGCATCTCGTACTCTGGCATTCAGCTCCATGTTGGACTTGGCCAGATCACTGTAACAACTCTGCTGGCAGCTGCCGGCCTTTAGTAGAATTAGGTCAGGGGTCATGGGGTGGTGAGGACCTCGTTTTCTCACTCTGTCTCGGGCTGCCTTCTCACTCTGCCTGAGTACTGAGCGTTTGGTGTCATAAGTCTTCTTATCTTTAAATAAGGAATCCGTTCTCATATTTCATGCATGAACTTTCATCTAAAACACTTGCATATCGAATCATTTTGATTAGGTTAATATCTTACCCAAGTTGATGGTGGCAGTGCTTGGTGTGT
Source organism: Elopichthys bambusa (assembly GCA_037101425.1). Lineage (NCBI taxonomy): Eukaryota > Metazoa > Chordata > Actinopteri > Cypriniformes > Xenocyprididae > Elopichthys > Elopichthys bambusa. The sequence continues at coordinate 6,931,839 of CM074449.1, forward strand.
GGCTGACTCGGTTTTGAAAGTCCTTGTATCCACTGACAGGCCTGCCTGCTGAGAGAACAGATTGGGGCCTGGTGAGGCACTCAGACTGCAGGTTGATGGAGGCCCTGCTGTGACGATAAGCCCGCAGCTGACTCCACGTCGCCGCCCTTGTGGACTCCTGCTGAGCATCTATAGGTACAAAAAACAGCAAAGTTGAAGTCAGCATGAAATGAAAATTTAGCCTAAACGTTTTCTAAATGCATGTTATTTATCTTATTATGAATGAATCATCCATATATGTTTCTTTCTTTCTTCTTCTTTTTTTTTTTATTTAAACATAACAATTAATCAAACCCCAACCATTTCTTACAATCGATTAAAAGCTCACAGATCCACCTCCATCCAGTGAACAATCTGTGGATTGAACCAAGTCACTGCCCTACATTTTTTTCCTCAGACGTGTCACAATATGGAAGAAAATATCTGTTGCTTCTTCACTTTAAAGATGAGAAAACAGTAAGGGAACGAAATGGGCCATTCATATAAAAATGAAAGAGAGAAATTGTAATGCTTAACGGGGTCATGAAATGGATTTTTTATTATTTTAATTTGTTCCTTGAGGTTCACTTATAATGTTAATAAAGTTTTTTGCACAAGAAAACCCCAAATATATGTGTGGAAAAACAATTATTTTCAACCTTCATTCTGACCCTCTGTATAGGAAACAGTATTAATGCTCACTCGCTATGTAGCTGATGTTATTGTATCATAATAAATATAAATGTAATCTTGAAAAACAGTTTTAGAGATTTAGATCTTTCCCCATTCTAGTACATAGGAGCAGCCAAGGTGTTACCAATATGGCCGCCGAGTGAACTGACTTGTAAACGGGAGTGTTTGGGAAACGTGTTTTGGAAACCATCATTATTTTTATCATTGATTCTTGTTGGTGATGCTAATACAGCAGAAATGACTAACGCCCCTTTTAAGCATGTTGGATGTCAGCCACATTAGCTAATTCTTTGGCAAGACATGGCACAACTATTTAATAAAAAATGCATTTGTTTAAATATTTATTTAAATACGTAATTCATAATCCACTGTGAGTCAAAATTAGAAATTACATTCTGTATATAAATGAGACTATAGGGTAACACTTTAGTATAGGGAACACATATAAACTATTAACTACGACTTTTCCCTCAATAAACTCCTAATTTACTGCTTAATAGTCAGTAAGGTAGTTGTTAAGTTTAGGTATTGGGTAGGATTAAGAATGTAGAAAATGGTCATGCAGAATAAGTCATTAATATGTGCTTAATAAGTACTAATAAACAGCCAATATTCTAGTAATATGCATGCTAATAAGCAACTAGTTAAAATACTCTAAAATAAAGTGTTACCGACTATAGTCTATAGGGCATTTGAAAGGTGGTACCTCGTGCATGCTGCATACTGGGAGTTGAGAGGCTCTTGAAACGGTGCAAACGACTTTTTGGGCTGGGTGAACCCCCTTGAGTCATCTGTTCAGCGCTCTGAGGCACATTCTCAAGGGAGATCTGGGACCGCTCAAAAAAAGGACTGGCAGAGTAGTCCCAGTGAACCTCAGCGAACTGGAGCATCAGAATACTGCCTTTGGTGTTTACAACCACACTGACAGCATGACAGAAATTATTTTTAGATAATATAAGATTACAAGAGAGAACAGCATCATTAAATTGTGCTTATAAAATTTAATAATATGTCCAGACACAGGGTAAACTCACGTGTTGTGGTGTGTGTGTAAAGAAAGGACAGGGCATTGCTTCATGTTTGTCCTTATAACTCTCAGGCAGTCTCCATTTAAGAAGTTGAAGATCCGGATCTTTCCGTCCATGCAGCCGGTAATGATCCGCAGGAACAGGAAAGACATGGTCAACACCTCTCTAAAGATTATAAGAGAGTAGGCAAGAGATCAGATCATTTATGAAAGTGCACAATCATGCTATTAAAAGTTATTGGTTAGAATGACCAGTTGTACGGTCACTGATTGGTTTTGTTACTTTGGATGCTGGAAGGTCCTCAGGCATTTTTTGAAGCTAGATTTGGTGCTCCATACTTTGACCTCCCCATCTGAACCCCCAGAGAGGATATGCCACTGATCGAAGCACAGACACAGCACTGCACCCTGGTGACCACTGATTTGCTGTAACGAGGAGAGAGTATTCAGCAGTTGTTTCATGAAGAATATGTCATCTGAGGACAGGAATGCCAATGTCATTATGATTCATTCTCTAATTGAAAATTTAATTGCTAGGATACATTTCTCAGGTCACATTTTCAAAACTTTTCACACAATGAACACAGCAGCAGTCTATGTGGGGTAAACTGTGGATCCGATGCATTTAATAACTATAACTTCAAATGACAAATTCTTTGTTCACTCAGACACAAACACTACCAAAACTCTGTGTACTTACAGGCCAAATTGCACCTGCTTGTATACTCTTTTCAAAACTGTTAAACATAAGTACAAAACCTAACATAATACAAAACTGAATAAGACAGCAATTTGTAACATTTCTACTTTAATGCCATAATGAAATATATCCTGAATCTTGATTTTTTTTTTAAATATTATCAAAACAAATTAGACTTTCAATTTCATTACCATCTATACAAAAGGGGAAACTTAGGAATCATTTTGTACTGCAATGTAAACATGGATCATGTAACATATAGTGCAGTGAATTCTAAACAGTAAAAAGACAGGAATGCCAAAAAAAAAAAAAAATTTTAAAGAAATTTTACAAAAATAAACATGGTATAATGCTTCCTGTTGTTAGTGTTTTTAGGTCACTGTTTTATGAGTGACAACATGTGTTAGTGTTATGGAAGAATGGCTTGACTTGAGACATGTATGAAGTGTTTTGGTAGTTTTAGTGCATTTTGAATATGAGATTAAATACTGCGCCAAGTTGAAAGTTGGTTATGAGAACTATGTGAGGAGTTTTGAAAAAGTGACCTAAGTATTGAGAAATGTGCCCTAGCGATTGCAAAAAAAAAATCACATGCTTGTATTCTGGACAAGATCGCTGAGTATCTCTCTCACCCTTGTAAGTGATGCCGTCTCCATGCTCCATATCCTGATCTGACCTCCAGCACAGCTACTGACCACCAGAGTTTCATTAATCTTCACACACATGATTGGGTTAAGGTGTTTAAACTTCAGATTCTCAACACACTTCCCCGTCAGTAGGTTCCACACTGTGATCAGTACACACATACACAAATACTTTTTCTATTAGCTTTGGTCTGTTGGTGTATTTATACAACCTGGAGCAGACAATATGCTAATGACAGCATTTTTTTTTTTTTTTTTTTTTTTTTTGAAAATGTAGGGATGTATGAAAATACACACTACTGTTCAACAGATTGGGGTCAGTAAGATATATATATATATATATATCTTACTGAGCCCAATCTGTTGAACAGTAGTGTGTATTTTCATAAAACATTTTTTGAGAAATTATTTTTAGTAATGACAAGTGAATGTGAAATTAATGACATTTATGTTACAAAAAACGCTATTTTAAATAAATGCTGTTTTTTAAATTTGTCTTAAACAATCTTGAAAAAAATGTATCACGATTTCCACAAAAATATTAAGCAGCACAACAATTTTCAATGTTGATAATAATAAGAAATGGTTCTTGAGCAGCAAATAAGCATATTACAATTATTTCTGAGGGGTCACGTGAATACATTTTATTAAAAAAAACAAATTTAAAATAGAATTATTTTAAATTGTAAGAATATTTTACAGATGTTTTTAAAATATCACTTAATTTAATTTAACTTGTTTCCCTCCACTTTTTTCTGTACATAAATACGTAAATCTATTCAGGCCTCAAAAATAAAAAATAAATTAGCTTTTGTTTTGGTTAAAATTGAAGACTTAAGATTGAAATGTACAGATCCAGATCCTTAAAAAGGCCTGTTCACACCAAGAACAATGATTATAAAAAAACGATTAGGATAAAGGTGTTGTTATCTGTGACGAGCAGGGCGGGCAAAGGCCGTGAGGGAACAGCGCGAGGCCAGTGACGCGAGTGATAACGAGCTTCAGCTGTGAGCCGGTCTTGAATCTCTCACGGAGGAGCTCCGGAAGCATAAAAGGAGGACTTCACTTGTTTTGTGGACTTCCCTATTCTCATTAGAACCATCATTAATTAATTTTTATAAATCTATAGTTATAGTTATCGTCTTTAGTGTGAACAGGCTTTAAGGTATATTACAGCTCACAACCGCCTACCTCTAACTCTACAATCTTTGGCTCCAGAAACCAGTCTATCCCCATACAAATCCAGGCAGTTTATAGTGCCAAAATGTCCATGAAAAATCATTGTACATACGCCTGTCTTCAGGTTCCAGCACCTTTGAGAGGAGTACAGAAATAAAGTACAACATTCTTTACTGCTGTCTATAATTTTAGTTTGTTAAACAACCATAGTAATGTCTGACTAACCTTATACTGAGGTCATAGCTGGCGCTGATAACCAAGTCTCTCTCTTCACAAACCAGAATTGCTCTTACACTACCTGCATGTCCCTGGATCACTAAAGGATCCTCTTTGGGTGACGCAACATGCAGCAACTTGATGGTACGGTCCCTGGAGCCAACTGCCACAAACTGCCCCCCAGCATAATGCAAAACTCTACCGGGGTCTTCTCTATATGGAGAACATAAAGGAAGTTCTAAAACTATGATATTATATATGATAATTACTTATATTTATTAAATGTATCGTAGAGTATATTTCAACATGTTTTCTACAGAAATTATACCTTTCCAACAGGACCAAGATGTTATACACTCCACAGTACACGTTGCGTTCTTCCATTTGGACTGTCTTAGTTTTAAAGCCTTTGTAGACAGAATCCAAATCCTGCTCTTGTGTCTAAAAACACCAAAATAGTCAAATCTATAAGTTTATTAAGATTAAATCTGCATTATAAACATATATATATATTTCTGTCATGACAACTCTCAGAGTATTTGGCATGGTAATGGATATGACAATGTTAATATGTTTGGTCTTGGCGGAACAGATCAGCTGCTGCTGTTATTGGTGCTGCAGAGCAAGTACATAATTTGCTACTGCCAATACATGACACACTGATGTGAGCAAATAAGACTTGCTGCTGCTATAAAATATAGCATACATTAATTACCTGTAGCAGATCTATACAGGTGAAGCTGGAGGGTTTCTGAAAGTGTGCAGCAAACTGCTACAGCAAATGCTGACCAAGTATTTGAAAGCAGCAAGCTCAATGGCTGCTGATACAGCAGGAATCAATAAGCACTGCCCTACAGAAAACTATGTGATTGCAAGCAGATTGAGTTAAGGACCTATCAGCCTGTGCCATTTAGAGTTTCATGACAGAACTTTGTATATATGTATATGCAGAGTGCAAAAAGTGGCTTTTTGTACCAGCTTATGTTTGGGGAAAGATTCTCCATGCTGAAAGTGCTTATGCCCTTCACTGATGGGCACTTGAACCTCACAGATCCTAGCATAAACAGGGTTGACCTTAGATGTTGAGTTACCCTGAAAATGCATACAAATGATGCAGAACTGTAATATTTAGAACAAAGTTATATGAACTACTTTCATGTGACAAAAACAGACAGATTTTATTAAATTAACCAAAATGAACACACTTACGAAAATAGTATGTTTTATCCTAAGCAATTTATAGTGCATTGAAGGTATAGAAACTATCAATTATTACTGTGTGTTCCCTGGAAATCGAATTCATGCATTTGCTATTGCTAACAAAGTGTTCTACCAGCTGAACTGCAGGTTATATGGTGACATATTTAATTTCTTTGAGATTTTGACAAAATTAACTATATATATGATTTTTGACATGATGTATTACTTGCAGAATCATGGCCTGTTTTTCAACACTCTTCTTTACTTCCATCTCAGTTAAGATCTCATCAGTTAGGCATTGCCAGTGCTTGGACACACACCTGCAGCTGTACAGCGAGACCTTATCCAAAAGCCCTAGAAGAGTAAGTTACAAAAAAAAAAAAAATCTGTAAAACAATACTAAAACATATTATGTCTGAATAACTGAATATTTTAGGGATGTCGCTATTTTTAGGTTACCTTTATGATGATATAATTGCATAAAGATAATTTATATTAGGATACATTTAAGTCATGTATGACAACTAAAATTAAAATACAAGTACTTCTGATAATAGTAATTTTCCCTAAAATTTATATATTAGTAATAGATGGTCTATTGAAAAGAAAGTGGTTGCCATTAGCGAGGTTTAGGTTCAGACTATTTTACAGGTCTCAAAAGAACAACATAGTGATGCTTACAACAGACATGAACTAAGCATGCACTCATATAAGAATAAGTGAAACAAAGCATCTGAATTAATAAGAAATAGTCAAACTCAGCTTGTTACACCCGAGAAAGAGAAAAGAAAGAAAGAGTGGCAATTGTTTCTGTTTTGAAAAAAAAAAAAAAAAAAAGTAGATATTAATTTGATTTCTTTTTAATTGCTGGGAACTATGACAGACAGATTTATGTCAGAATTAAGTCTAAAACTAATCTGTTTATACCTATTCTGACATTAAGTCTAAACAGTCAAACTCTTCATAGACAAGTGGAAAAACTTGGGAAAACTAGACTTACCCAAAATTATCTTTGCAATGTCGACTGGCAGACTTCGAATGAAATCTTTATGACGGCTGACACCTGACATTGATTTTGACGACCTGGGCACGACGGTGAGGGCAGGAACAGGATCATCAGAACTGTCTGAGTCTGAATGTCTGCCTTTTCTTTTGTTCCAGGGGTCTAAATTCTGCATGTTCAGCTCAACCTCACTCTTGAGAGATTTGGCATCCTTTACTGTATAATAAATGGATTACTTTAATAGATCCAACCACTTACAAATATAAATGTATTTACTTTTTAAAATAAATATAAAATATTCAACCATTTACCCAAAAAAGTCAAGGTTTCCATTAAGCAGCAATGTTTTTAACATTAAATGTTAGGACTTTAAAATGCTTTCTGAATGATCATGTAACCCTGAACACTGGAGTAATAGTTGCTGAAAATTCAGGTTTGACATCACAGGAATAAATTACATTTTAGAAACAATAGGTGAAATAGAAACCAGTTATTTTAGATTTGAATAATATTCCTGTTTTTACTGTATTTTTTATTCAAATATGTAGCCTTGGTGAGCAAAAAAAAAAAAAAAAATCTTACAGAACCTTAAACTATTGAACAGTAGTTAGGTTTTTACCTGCCGAATCATGGCCTGGTTTCAATTATAAATATACAAATATTTACATTTTAACATAATATATAATATATTCAATCACTTAGGCAAAGAGCTCACTACTTACTCTGTTCTGAGTACTCCTGTTTTAAGACATCTGTTTGAATGCCCTGGTCAGCTTCTTGAGGCAGATCAGCTGGCTCATATAAAGTACATGCTTTGATGAGAAGATCCAGATCCGGGTGGTCATCTGAATGGTAGGAGAAGCATGACTCTGTATCTGGTAGATCTGCAAAAATATCTATAATCAGACAATATATCATTTTGATACATTTGTTCGAAAGGAATCGATACATTAAAAAAAAGAAAAAAACGCTACTTTCTCTGAAATGAATCTCTACATTTATTCATAAGGAATCAATATATTTCCAGAAAAGAATCCCTATATTTTTGAGAAGAACCGCTACAGTTTTCTGAAAAAAATCTCTACATTTTCGAAAAGAATCGCTACATTTACTCAAAAGGAATCAATGCATTTTTTTCACTTTTTTTCAATTTACTCACTGAATTTGTTTTCAGCAGAAAAAAGAAATTCATACAGGTCTGGAACAACTTGAGGGGGAGTAGATGATGACAGAGTTTGCATTTTTGGGTGAACTATCCCTTTACAAACCTTCAATGTATCTGGTAACAAAACTGTTTACAGAACTATAGTGTTGTGGTACTTCATCTACAAGCACTGATAAATATTTTAATATAAGTGCCATTTACTACATTTCTTTTTGTTTAATTGTGATTAATGTGGTGCATTTTATTATGATTATTGTACAGTTGGTGATATTATGTGCATTCTTACCAGTATTGCTGAACTGTAGAAAGTTGTGTTTCTCCCAAACAATCAAGACACGCACCAAATTTGCTAACATGTGCAAAAGAGGGGTGTCACATAAAGACAGTAGCCCCAGGACATACTTGGACTTGGTCCAGTCTGGGCTCTTCCTAAACCATTCCCAGGTTTCCAACATGTCCATTCTATGCAGTTTTGTGTCCAAAGCTCCATCCATGCTCCATATGGTGTCCTCAGGTTTGCTGGGCAGGGCTCTGGACCTGGCATAGGTGAAATCTTTCCCTGCTGTCACTTGTAAAACACTCTGAAGATCCTCCAGGATTTGAAGATTGTGGCACCTCACTAGTATACCAGTAAGGAACCTCCTCTGAGATGCTCCTCCAGCCTTATTCATCCACTGGGTGTAGTGGTGCAATTTCTCAGAGAGGACACACGACTGACAGCGTCCACAGATGTTGAACTCATCCTCTTTTTTACAAGACCATTTGAGCACTGAATCGCCAGCTTCCCCCCTTAAACATTTTACTTCAGTCATCTTAATAGTCTAGAAATGTGCAGATCCATTTAAATGTGTTGGTTTAAAAACAAAACAGGTAAGGATTTATAAATAATATAAATTATTCGATCCACTAAACTGTCTCAAACTTCAGTTACACCCTCCTAGACACTTCAAGCAAACTTACAACGCTTGTTGCCTAGCAACAACAACAGAAGCACTTCAGTTCACAAAATGACATCCCACAAGCTTCTTTTACATTTATTTAGGAGGTTTTTTTTATCCACACACAAACGTATCCTAGGGAGACGGTAATGTGAGGGAAAATGCTGCAATATTAATAAAGTTGTAGCACAACAGTTAAAAAAAAAAAAAAATGTTAATGTTTACTTTAGTTTCCGTGGAGAGATTTGTCGATGATGGCTGTTAAGCGTTCGCGGAAGTACAGTTTCTGAATATGAAATATAATCTTGTTAATTACGGGTTTACATTTAGCAACAATATATAACATATAGTATTTGACGGGAATTGTGGCTAGTACCAGAACCTATGATTCATCTCAGTAACACGAAACCTTTTGAATCACTTCACTAAAATTGATACATTCAGAATAGTTCAGAAATATGACGTGACGAGTCATTAAAAGTGATTCATTGAATCGTTCACTCAACTGATTCGTTACAAAATAACTTTTATTACCATTTTCTGCTAAGAGCATCCAGAAAGAGTCTTTCAGCACCATAAATGCTTTCCTTAAATAATTGTTAAATCACAATTTACCTAACTGTGTATGGTCATCAATCATTTTCCACTTTTCCACTCTTTTCACTATTTCTTGATATCGACTAACTGAATCGACATGCCCCTGCTCAATCAGCTCGTTGATGAACGATTGCTGAATGTGAAACCGCATTATTCAGTACTAACATACTACTCTTACTATTTCTGCCATTGAAAGATGTATGCTGTGTTCGAAATTGCCCCCTACACCCTCACTATTCCCTACATTACTCCACTAATATAGTCCACTTAAAGGAATGAATGCAACGAGTGAGTGAATTCGGAAGGGCTGTCGATTTCGCATAGTTTGTGCTTGCTGTTTAATCATTTGAAATGTAGCAAACTGGCAGCTCCAGTAGTAAATTAATATTTTTGTTAAACTCTGCCATGAAAACTATCATGTACGAACCTTAATTAAACGATTTAACGGTCAGTTAAAAAGGAAATTATACCTGTATGATATTATACTGGACCAGCGCGGTTTGGAAAATGAATGGATGATTGATTCAGCTGCATCTCGCCATCTCCTGGCGAGACGCGGGAATTCACTCAGCGCGCGACTCTCACGGTGCATTATGGGTATTCCCTAGCCGTTGAGCGTGCATCGGTTGTACGCTCGTTATTGCAGTGCATCGGTTGTACGCTCGTTATTGCAGTGCATTGTGGGATTGAATGAGTGCACTCAACATCGTCCACTATGGTTTACACCACTACAAATGGCTGTCCCCTCAAATAGTGCCCTATTTAATAGGGGGCGATTCCCGTAGTAATCGTAGTACAAGTTAGTATAGCCTACTTATTAGTATGCGGTTCCGAATTCAACGGACGTCTCATTTCAATCAGTCGACCCTCCGAATCTCGTAAAGATTCGAATTACCGAATCGTTCAAAAACGGGGGCGCATTCGTACAGCATGTCCAACCATAGACATAATAAATAATAAAATAAGAAATAAATGTTTGGTTAAAAAAAAAAGAAATAATGTATTTTATATTTCTATGGGTCCAACCAATAAAATGCTCGCTCACAGCCCGCGCTCGAAGCAGTCAAGCGCTTAGCTAAACGGAGGTACACAGACGATTTGTTTTCGTAGGCCGCCTGGCACATTCTGAAGTTTACACAGGAATTAATGCACTTTATCGAGAGCCTCTTTTGTATTAATGGATAAGTCGGACGATATCTAGTGAATTATAATGTGTCAAAGCTAGCTAAGTAATATTTATGGTTAAATTCGAGGACTAATAAGTTGTGCGCCGCCCGGGAATCGAACCCGGGTCGCAAGAATGGGAATCTTGCATGATACCACTACACCAGCGGCGCGTGCTATTAAAAAGTTAACATGATGGCCAGGAAGGTGCCTTTCCAGTAAGTCTAAATTTCTATTCAATCTGGAATGTGGTATATTGAATTGTTCCAAACATGAAAGGCAACACAGTGAACAAGACAACATGCAATATGAATTTCAGTAAAAACATACTAAAGATTTTTTAGTACATGCTAAATGTAAATAAATAGTTAGTTAAACTTTTACGCCCTATTTTATCTTAAACTGTGTGTGTTATGCATCGTGTTCTCCAGGGTACAAATTCGCATCTTTCTCAACACCAGAAGTTCTTCATAATGACCACATGATGTCGCTATGACTCTTCGCACCGCAGTGGAATCTTCAACTACTGTGCAAGTGATATTATATTATATTATATTATATTATATTATTCAGTATAAAACATCTTGCCCCTTGGAGATTTACAACTGTAAATAAAGAAAGGGAAAATGTGGTTTAGTGGGGTTTTCCCCATTTACAAATGCAGTTTGAAATTATATGTTGGTAGAATCAAATAATATCAGTGACTAAGAGTTTCTAAACACTTACATCACAATTTTTCCAGCAGGCCATTGAACCTAACTGAAATAGCATGCTGTCTGTATATGCAAAATTAATCTTAACAAAACAAATTTATGCAATTATGCCTCCGGACAGACATGGTAAAGCATTTGTTCCCCTTAGTGTAGATAATAAAGATGGTATTTGTTTCAAACTATTTGTTTTTTTGCTTCCAGTTATTTATTTCAGTAGAAACTAATAAGAACTTGGAGCATTTCTGGGGGGGAAAAAACTGCTTCTTTTTCCCTTTTCTTCCCCTTTAATTTACAGTTTCTTTTAAGATGTAAATCTACATCTAGTCTAGTCATGATATTTTCAGATTAATGAGCACTGTCTTTATTTTGAGAAACACAATCTCCTATTGATTCTTGCCAACAGAGAGTTTGTTACGTTAGATTCGACACCATTGTTGCTTTTTCCTCTCCTAATGCAAATCAGTGGTGTTTTCCATTACTACTGAATGTTATCTGCTGATATTCAGCAGAACGGATCACACACTGCAAGGATAATTCACATCAAATGGTGCAATATTAATGTACTACAGCTACAGACGGGTGACATCTTGTCAAACCATGGAAAGTATGAGTGCAGAGCATCCTGTTTGAGAAGAAGCAACTAAAACTGCACCGTGGTGGTTCAAATAGAGAATAAATATATGAAGATGAAGAGTGAGTGGCGTAGAGTTGTGCATGGTGAGAGAGGAAGGAAGATGGAGTGACAGAACAACAAGAGGAGACGACGTGGTAGCAGTTTCTGCTGTATGAAGAAACAGTTCAGTTGCAGGTCCGACCTTTAACAGGAAACGGCAACTTCCGCACCCTAAATGAAACACTGCGCTCCTAAACATGAGACGTTTGTGAAGACTTAACACTTGTGTCCATTTAGGCGTTTGACTCTTTGATACAGTACACAAAAAAAGCTGTAAGCATCCTTCACGTACTTACATTGCTTGTGTTTTGGAGAGCTGAATAATCGGGTAAGGAGTATCTCATGTAAAGGAGTGTAGGTCAGAAACAGCTGTCAAATATGGTACCAGTCCAAGATGGGGCATCCACACAGGGGGAAAATCTACTTCTTCCTCCTAAAGAGGTTAGTAAAATTCATGGCTATTTAAAAATCTTTATTCTTTTTATGGTGGTCTTCATAACTGGTCTTCATAACTTATTTTGAGTCTAAAGCCTGATATGTTGCTTACGTAGTGTTATTGACATGTCAAACAGTGACAGCAGTGTCCTGCAGTGCTATATTTTAAAACAATTTTAAAATATATTTTTTTATAATACTTCGGTTTTAATGACCTCATATTTATTGAGTGACAATATTTGTACTTCTGAAAAAATAATTTATCACATTACAGGACTATTTTGAGCTATTATTAACTGCAAAAATGCCAAAAGGTGATTAGAAATGGTAGAAAAATGGAATGGTGACTAGTTACAGATTAAAAATATTTGAAACATTTTAACCTATACTACTGAAACACACAAACACACACACGCAGGTTAGGTTTTGCTATCTTCGTGGGGACTCTCCATAGATATAATGATTTTTATACTGTACAAACCATATATTCTATCCCTCTACACTAAATCTACCCATCACAGAAACCTTTCTGCATTTTTACATTTTTAAATAAGCATAATTTAGTATGTTTATTAATCCATTTACCTCGTGGGGACTGCGTAGACACACAAAATATATTCACAATATCACAGTTGATAATCACAGCCATAGCCACTGGTTTCTTACCCGGGGACACACATAGTTTCTTTATTTCTTTTTTTAGTAAGATTAAGCCAGCTTTACTCATTACACACTAGGAATGTGTCACAGAAACCCATGATTGTGGGTCACTATCATGAGGTTTCCTTATTGCTAATAATAAGGAAGTACAACAGAGAAGACAGGCAAACATCGCATATTTGCATGGGGATGTTCCATAGATCCTGGCACTTGATAACTTATCACATAGGGGGATATGTGATATTATATATTGTGTGATTTTATATCTTGGAATAATTAGTAACAGACAATCAGTGTTTGAATTCATTTAAGAACCATTTCAGTCAGTTTCTATTGGCCATCCCTCCACAATACACAAGACGCTGTCCATGAATTTCCTTGGCGATGATTTTTCCGAGGTTGGTCGCCAGGTCTTTCCCCAAGTCTCCTCTTTGGAACTCACACATGCATTCACACCTACGGGCAATTTAGCATCTCCAATTTACCAAAACCCACACAGACACAGGGAAAACATGCAAACACGACACAGAAAGCCAGGGACCTTCTTGCTGTGAGGTGGTAGCACTACCCACTGGGCTACTGTGTTGGAATATATGCTGGCAAACAACAGAAGTACTGTATTTGGATGTTGTTTCTATATCATTGTTACCAATGCTTTTGTACATTTATTATTAATTACTTTCTTTGCTTTATTTGTTTCTATCTGTAGTCCCACAATGAAAGTGCAGGGTCCAGTCGGATTCGACAGAGGCAGGTACTGTATGGCTTTCTTTCTTTCACTTTCTTTCTTTCTTTCTTTCTTTCTTTCTTTCTTTCTTTCTTTCTTTCTTTCTTTCTTCCTTTTTCTTTCTTTCTTTCTTTCTTTCTTTCTTTCTTTCTTTCTTTCTCATTGAATTTAATTTAAACTCTTGTCCCCTTTCAGTCCTCCCCTGCACGGAGAATTGGCATGACCAGAAAACTAAACAGAAAAGTAAGGAATTATTCCTTCTGTAATCTTTTTTTTTATTATTTTTTTTTTTAGTTTTTGCATGGATTTTAAAACTCTGTCTATGATATTTAAATAAATGATTATGTTTGCCATATCTCCAAGGATTTTAAAGACTCTGAGAACCCAGAGGAGAGTGAAAAGAGACATAAAGAGAAGGAGGTAATGATTCACCAGAGTTAGATAACTTCAAGTTTTTTCCTGTGAGCATTGTGGAATAATGACTATTATTGTCCCTGTAGCTCAAACCGCTGTACAAAGAGCTTCTGTACACAATCACTCATAGTTTAGGAAGACCACACACAAAAGAGCAATACAGTGCCAAGCAGCTTCAAGACTATATCAGAGAGGTAAGACAACACACACTTCTGGATTTTTTTGTAGTCTTGTAGTTATATGTTAAAAGTATTGCATTTTTAAATATTCATTCTCTGACAGGCATTCTCCATGACAGAGGCAGAGCATAAAACCTTGAGTGAAAAAGTCCAGAGCTCGTTGGTAAGAATAATGTCAGAAATTTTACATAAAATTATTATATAATCTCCTGTGTCACATATGTGTAATCTATAAGGCATAATGTACAGCTAGTCATTACTGCAAAATAATCCAGTCAGGGTGATCAAGACCCCCGGAAAGAATTATGTGTGTACAGAAAAGCATCTGCAAACAACTTGACAGGTGGCAAGATTACAAGAAAAGCTTATTTTAGCCTGTATATCATTACATTTCTTAAATTGTTATTTTTGAATTATGTAAATTTCTCCATGACTAGGCCCCGATCTACTGCCTCATGGTTACAGTGAAACAAGCCAAGGGAATTCTGGGCAAGGACATTAGTGGTATGATTTTATCTGCTTTTTGTTGAACGAGGGATGTTCATTTTACAGTATGGTGTAATAAACAAACAAAAACATATTGGATTTTCAGATATAGCATTTTTAAAATAGCTAATATCCAGACAACCTCTTACATGTATCTGACCTTCTCTGCATTTTTGATAACAGGATTCAGTGATCCGTACTGCCTGCTGTCGATCCTAGAAGACAAGGATTCTCATGGTAGTGGATCATCCAATAAACCTCAGAAAGCAGTAGTGCGGGATTCAGCTAAGGGCCAGGTGTTGCAGACAACCATAAAGAAACAGACTCTCAACCCCATCTGGGACGAGACCTTCAAACTGTGATTACGCAAAACTTCTTATAGAAAGTATTTTACCACAACTTGTTGACGGATTATTTGGTCTCACCGCTTGCTCCTCTTTTACAGAGAGTTTGAAGACATGTCAAATGGCAATTTCCACATTGAGATGTGGTACGTGAAGAGAATTTATTTATTAGTTGTTGTTTTTGTTTTTTTTTTTGTTTTTTTTGAGAAATAAGAAATACTGATTGTATTGTACTGTATATTTTATAATTCTAAGGACCTCAGAAATGTTTGTTTTAAAGGGACAAAGATGAGGAGGTGTCACTGGTGCAAAAATTTGATGAGTTTCGCACAAACATCCATGGACTTAAAAGGTTTGAAACACTTAAGGCTTTAAAATAAGCTTTTTACAAATTTAAATTAAATTTAAATTTTATTTTTAAAAAATGTTTTTTAATGAACTAATTAAAAAAAAAAAATTGTGTTGGCATTTAATTTAATGCTGAGTGTTCAACTGTCTCTCCACAGGATGTTAAAAGATGCAAAAAAAGAGAAGGGCCAGGATGATTTTTTGGGGTATATTGTTCTAAAGCTAAAGGTATTCTACATTACACTTGTTAATGACTGCATTATTATGATTTTAAACATTTTAATATCAGACTTGTATCAAGACATGTCCTACCTCAGACACAAAGACTGTTTATGTATTATTTAAATAAATATAACAAAATAATATACTGTATTATTATTATTATATAAAGTACACAGAAATCTCAATCTCTCATATTTCTGTTGCATGGCATGTGCTTTACTGTATGTATGTGTGTTGTGGGCAGGACCTGCATTGCACAGAGGACACGTGGTATAAACTGGAGCCCCGAACAGAGACATACCCAGAGAGAGGACAGTGTCATCTTCAGCTTAAATTCATTCATAAAGAGGTGAAGGCTTTTTCTCCTGTTTAAATCAGCAGGACATAGAGTTGTGCAGTACTTAAAAATGGTGGTTTTTGTTTGTGGTTTCTGTTTATTTTCAACTGGTAAAGATGGCAAAAGGATCTTCCACTGTGTTGCAAGCACCTTTTTAAAAAAAAATAAGTGTCATTTTAATGTCTTTTTAAAAAGTGAAGTGCAACTGTGTGAAGGAAGAAAGCATGTGGCATTATTTTCAGTTCATCTAATGTTTGAGAACTGAACATAAATATTTATGCATGATTATTTATGGCATGGTTATAATCATTAATTAAAAGTAAACCAAAACTATTAAAAACACTGTTAATAAAATATAAATAAGAGATGAAAAACTTGAACTAAAATTTTAAATGTTGACAAAATAACTCAAATAAATTGAAGTTAAAACATATTAAAGTTAAGACATATTTGCATATTTACACATTTGCTGTCACAAGAAAGCAGCTAAAATGTTATATGACAAAAATTTCTGTGCTTTTGTTCTAGGTCTGTCTTTGGGTTTTTATTATACATGTATACAATAAAATAAAATATAAATGAGAGATGAAAAACTTGAATTAGAAATGTACTAAAAACAAATAACTGACTAACTGGAAATAAATAAGATTAAAAAAAATCGAAATATTAATATTTAAAAAAAATAAAATAAAAACAAAAGCACATAAGAAATGACTAAACATTAAACAAAATTTAAACTGAATACTGAAATAAATAAAAATAAGAATAAAACCTATAAAAAGTCCCATCTAAGACAAGTCATTTCACTCGGCGGCCATCTTTGAAACGCCTCTTGGGCATGCAAGTGCAGCTCCTATCTCTTTGAATGGGGAAACGTCAAATTCTCCAAAACTGTTCGCCAAGCTTTCGATTAAATTTCATATTTAAAATCACCAATTAAATCTGACAACTGTCTCATAAATTTTGTTTCTAAACTGTCAAGTCAAGGCTGGATCAAGCTAATGCGCAATCCTAAGCATGTGTCTGACTGTTTCTATAGGAACTGGAGCTTCAAACGGCAACTGCAGTGACGCAATGACTTTACCAATCAGTGATTGGCTCTTATTTAGAAGGCGGGACTTGTTCCGCCATATTGCGCGTTGCACTTTTTCCTATTCATAATAATACGAGTACACAGTCTTTCTATATATAATGTCTTTAATAATACTGAAATAACAATGATATGTGGTATGTTATTCAAAGTGAAGAGTTATAAGATACAATAAAAGAATCTAGTAATAAATTAGTCTTTCTTACAATCCAATTATTTGTAGACTGGTCTTGACCCATTTGAAATAGACCAAAAATATCCAAACCAGAACATTGCAACCTGACTATTAGACTATTAGTACACTTCATATATAGGTTATTTACTTATTGACTTGATTGTTTAATCTGATGGTTGAATTATGATTGGCAGAGAGATGAGAACCTGAGTGCTGGACGGAGTCCTTATGTCAACTACTGTGGCATCCTGCAGCAATTTGTTCAAGCTCATATTTCTAAACAGCAGGTACATGTTTAACAGAAAATTTATGAAATCTTTTCTAAAAATGATGAAATATCTTGATAAAATGGCCACTGGTTGTGTAAGTTTCAACAACACTTCCTGCTGCACAATACTGTTTATATACTGTAAAGTGTAAAGCTTAACTATTCTTTTCACAACATTTTCTGCATCTTTCTCTCTTTTTGAATCCTCTCACCCCTCAGGACAGTAACCCGTGGAAGGGAGAGTTGTGTGGGGAGGGGACGGCCCTGCTCGAGTACTACGCCAACCAGAATGACATTTCACCTTTCCTCCAAGACTTGGCGTAAGAACGTCATATATCACAGTTTAGATGAACTCAACAGTGTTAGCGTGCAGTTAATATGTAATGAATGGAATACATGCTGACTGAATTTAAATCTCTTTTGCATTTGTGTGGGTTGTTTGTGGGGTTTTACAGGAAGTGGGTGGCATACAGCAAACTTTACCAAAGCCTGGAGGTGGACTCAACTGTGCTTTTCCAGCAGCTAACCAGTATAGAGTATCACTGGGACCAACAGGAACTCCCCCACCAGCAGGTTGGTGGTTCTTGTGCAGTTTTTTCCCCATGTGATGTGAACTTTGACACATACAGCTTTTAGAGAAATAGAAAGTACTTTTTGTATCACAAGCAGGAATGTTGCACAGTGTCGCATGATGTGTTCACAGTTTATCACATAAATCATCAGTGTTTTGAACTGATATCATGTCATCAAAGCCCAGCCACATGCTGTGGTAAAGTTGAACTGTCTTTGCTGTCACAAGAAAGCATGACAGACATTTCTGTGCTTTTATTCTAGGTCTATTTTTGTGTTTTTATTATATATATGTGTATATATATATATATATATATATATATATATATATATATATACATATATACAGTGGTATGCGAAAGTTTGGGAACCCCCTTACAGAATCTGTGAAAATGTGAATAATTTTAACAAAATAAGAGAGATCATACAAAATGCATGTTATTCTTTATTTAGTACTGTCCTGAGTAAGATATTTTACATAACAAATGTTTACATAAAGTCCACAAGACAAAAAAAATAGCTGAAGTTATTAAAATGACCCTGTTCAAAAGTTTGGGAACCCTTGGTTCTTAATACTGTTTGTGGTTACCTGGATGATGGTTGTTCATGAGTCTCTTGTTTATTCTGAGCAGTTAAACTGAGCTCTGTTCTTCAGAAAAATCCTCCAGGTCCTGCAGATTATTCAGTTTCAAGCATCTTTTGCATATTTGAACCCTTTCCAGCAGTGACTGTATGATTCTGAGATCCATCTTTTCACACTGAGAACAACTGAGGGACTCAAACACAACTGTTAGAAAAGGTTCAAACATTCACTGATGCTCCAGAAGGAAACACAATGCATTAATAGACGGGGGGTGAAAACATTTTGAACCCTAACCCTAACCCTAATTTGAAGATCAAGGTAAATTGTACATAATTTGTCTCCTGGGAAAAATGTAGGTATCTTCTGTCGCTTCTGGAGGGCAGTACTAAATAAAAAAAAAAAAGATATTTCAACAAAAAGAGAAAAATGTGGACATCTTTATCCTGTTCAAAAGTTTTAACCCCCCGGTCCTTAATGCATCGTGTTTCCTTCTGGAGCATCAGTTGTGTTTGAGTCCCTCAGTTGTCCTCCATGTGAAAAGATGGATCTCAGAATCATACAGTCACTGCTGGAAAGGGTTCAAATGCAAAAGATGCTTGAAATTGAAGAATCTGCAGGACCTGGAGGATTTTTCTAAAGAACAGAGCTCAGTTTAAGAGACTCATGAACACCCATCACAAAAACAAAAAAACAAAAAACAAAAACAAAAAAAACAGTTGTAGATCATCCAGGTAACCACACACAATATTAAGAACCAAGGGTTCCCAAACTTTTGAACAGGGTCATTTTAATAAATTCAGCTATTTTTGTCTTGTGGACTTTATGTAAACATCTTTTATGTAAAATATCTTACTCAGGACAGTACTAAATAAAGAATAACATGCATTTTGTATGATCTCTCTTATTTTGTTAAAATTATTCACATTTTCACAGATTCTGTAAGGGGTTCCCAAACTTTTGCATACCACTGTATATATACATACATACATAAAGTCAAACCAAAATGTATTCAGACACCTTGAAAATGTCATTCATTAAAACAGTTTATTCACTATAGTTTAAAAAAAATGGTAATAAAATATGACAAGATCTCAGAGTTAAACTGTGTCAGAAAAAAATAATCTTAATTATGTCAGATAACACTTAAGCAAAACATGGTTAGGTCAAAGTGTCTTTGTCATTTTTGGTCCCAAATTTTTTATCAGTTTTACTGGTAGTCCACTGTATGAAGAATTTATGTCACAGTTGACTTTATTTTGTTATCCTCACTTACATAAATGAACTAAATGAACTACTAGTGTCCTATATATATATATATATATATATATAGACTACCATTAAAAATTTTGCAAATATCCATTACATTGATAAAAAGTAACAAACACATTTATAATGTTAAAACGTTTTCTATTTCAAATACTGTCCTTTTGAACTTTGAACACCAAATCAGGATGTTAGAATAATTACTGAAGGATTATGTGACACTGAAGACTGGGGTAATGATGCTAAAAATTCAGCTTTGATCACAGGAATAAATACACTTTAAATTATATTAAAATAAAAAATAAAAACTTTTAAAATTGTAATATTTTTTCACAATGTTGTTTTATTCTGTTTTTTTAATCAAATAAATAACTTATAATAAAGCATCTAAAAACCTTACCAACTACAGACTAATATATATTTAAATAAATATATATATATATATATATATGATGCCTAGAAAAATTGACATCTTTACCCTTTATTCAAATATTATGAAACATTATTTCATATTTAGTTTTTATTTGTGATAAAGCAATGAAATTGTGCGAACATAATTTTTGGCCAGGCAAGAAATCATGAACACATGCAAAAACAAGAGAGAACCAACAAAATATGAATAACTGATTATACTGTCAATATATGCTTTTTGCTGAGTTTTTTGTCTTTTTATTGCATAGTAAAATAAAACCTGTAGCTGTGCACTGTAAAAGTGGTAACCAGCAATTGTTATCTTAACCCCTTCAGACTCTATGTCCATTGGAATGTACATCACATGGTTTTTGGTTTGAACCAATAAGATTTTATGTTTTTATAATATAAGTACTGCCTGGTCACTGATTGGTCCCTGATCTACCAATCATAATGAAAGTATGGCCAATTACTTAATCTGATTCAGGCATCACAAAAGATAGGCATGGCTAACCAACTAGACAGGAGGAAGAGGAGCTCCTTTTTTATCTTTTATATGCAGATGTTATGTTCATGGTAGCATCATCAACTTGCACCTATTATAATATTAATAGTATCAAGTGATAATATTCAAAGTTAATTTGAAGATCTTTCAGAGCTGAAGAACACAGGATTTTTTTTAAGTTTGATGTCCATCACAATGGACATTAGATCTTAATAAAATTAATTATTAATATATTTATCTGATTTTATGTCTTCTATGTTATGATCATAAACTGTCATTCAGTTTTTCATTAGTTTTAGTGAAAAACAGAAACAGTGAATTTGAAATAAGTGCATACACAGCACCACAAACTCACACACATATACACATACACACACACTCACACTCACACATACACACACACATATACTGTACACACACACACTGATGCCCTGATGCTATATGCACACAATCATATTTATCAAAACCAGCAAGTACACACAAACACACACAGACATATACACAAATATTCCCATTCACCCACTGCAAACAACAAAAATTAGTTTTTTGAGAATTCATTTTATCATCTTACATTTTCTTTACATTCTTATTGCATTGCTCTTTGTTACAGTATGTGTTATTTTCAAAACTGTTCATAAGAACTGTATGGTTGAAATCAGGGCTTAAAAATGAAAAAAAAAAAAAAATCAATTGTTTCACTCCGAGCAGAATCGGTATTTTAACGTTTCTGTCCCAGCGTTCCTTCTATTAACGTTCCAAAACCGGTTTGATTAGAAAAAATAATGGTTAATAACATTATTATTATTATTATTATTATTATTGCTGCATGTAGCTTATTATTATTATTATGTACAGCATTTTATTTATTAAAAAACAAAGAGAGTATTTGCCGTCTTAGCCAATATGCCTACAATTATCTTTTATAACAAGATTCTGTCCAAAGGAAAAACAACGGTTTATAAATTAAAGTTTTTTTTTTTTTTTTTTTTTTTTTTTTCAAGATATTTTAAAATGTGTGCTGCATGGTTAAAAATACCGACGCTACTCCTAAAAGGAAAAAAGATAAGTCGCGTATAGGCTACGTCGCATTTTATTATTCAGAAATAATGTAGCCTAATTTATCGGTAAATAAAGTAAAATGTTTACAAATAGCCTAGCCTATATAGCTTTGTTTATAATATTTGTAAACATAAATTATGAACAAAACTGCCCTATTTTATTTTACCACAAAGCCTCTAAAGTTAATTGTATTATATTTTAATTATTTAACAGGCTGCGATATCAAGTAAGCAATGCAAGAATTTGTGTGTGTGCACGTGAGGCGCCGGCGCGACCATTTTTTTCCCTTCTGTACTCTGTAATTTATGGTCATACAGGTAAAACCAAGACATAATTCATACATTTACAAAAGACACTTATATAACGAAAAAAAAAAAAAAACCAGAATGTCTGTTTTTCTTTCCTAGATCTTTGGAGTGCGCCACAACGAACCACTTTCCTTTTGTTAATCTAGACCTAATTTTTTAGGCCTAGTGAAATATCGCGTAGCCTATAGGCCTAATTTCCTTTAATTTTTTTATATAGGCTATGTTATGTAGCCTAAAAGTAGTTTTATTTTGTTTTCTCCACAGAAGGTGGTTCACTGTTTTCAAAACGCACAACAAGCTGGATATTACTTGACATTCATTTTCACTTAAATGTGGGCCTAATGCTTGACGGTTGGTGACATATAGGCCCCATCCTCAGAAAAACTAATACCAGTGCCATTGTGACTTAACTAACCTATGATGACTTGACAGCCTCTGTGCGTCAGTGCGGGCATTTCTCTCACTAACTCACATATTTGCATAGGCTGTATTATTAGAATTCGTGATTGGTTGACTGCCAAATCAAAATATTAAGCAGAACGATAAAATAACATTATTAACCGGTTAATGGCCATTTCAAATTAGCGTTTCTGTTCAGAACAATTACATTTGATTTAGTTTCTGGTTACGTTCCGGTCAAAATTTCGTTCGTTTCCGGTTTTCGTTTTCGTTCCTTGAACCGGTTCAGAGCCCTGGAAAAATGTTTTATTGCTTCAGCCCTGATGTCCATTGTAGTGGACATGAAAAAAAATCTAATAAAAAAATGTAAAAAAAATATCAAGTGGATAATTTTTTTTTTTTCTTTTTTTTTTGCTCTGTGGAACATAATTCTGGTCTGAAGGGGTTAAAGAGCTATTTATGCCTGATTTAACCCATAAAAATGAGTTTTGTTAGTATAAATTAATGCATATACGTTGGCTCAGTGATGTTACATAATATTTTTGACTTGAATAAAACCAGTTGATTTACCATTTTTAGGTTACCTTTTTTTTTTTTCAGTGTAGTTTACCTTTTCTTTCCAGATAATTTTGTCAGATAAATACCTATACCAAGTTTAGTGTTTTGTTCTTCTCTCATGTTTGTATGCTAACAGAAACAGGAGCTAGGTGACTCTCTGCATGGGTTTCTGCAGTATGGGCTCTGCTTAGTGTCCAAATACAGGGACATCTATCCTCCAAACCCTAAAACCACACCACGGCTGCATACACTGCTGAGGTAACACACACAGACTTAGATACCATAAGTTAGCCATGAATAATTTGTTTCTATCTATATTGTTTTTATGCAAAACTCCCATAAAGTATATTCCTGTTTTGTGTTTATGTAGAGTTCTTGTCCAGATTTGTAAGACCAGAGCATTTCAGAAGCTCAATCCTGCTCAATTTGACTTGCACGTTGAGGTCACAGATGCTGTTGTTGTGAGTAACAAAATATGATTAAAAATTATTCAGTATTCTATTTATTCAATATATAGTTCTTACATGTTACATCACAATAAAATACTTTTAGCACACTTGTCCAAAATAATGTTTTTCTGTGTACATCAGAACAAACAGGACAGTTTTGGGACTTTATATGTATGACTCAATTTATATGTGACCCTGGATCACAAAACCAGCCATAAGTTGCATGGGTATATTTGTAGCAATAGCCAGCAATACACTGTATGTTGTACATTTCCTACTGAAAATATTTTTAAAAATTATTTTTGTGAGTAGATATGCATTGTTAAGGACTTAATTTGGACAACTTTAAAGACGATTTTCTCAATATTCTGATTTTTTTTGCACCCTCAGATTCTAGATTTTCAAATAGTTGTATCTTGGCCAAATATTGTCCTATCCTAACAAACCTTAAGACAAAAGACATACATCAGTGGAAAGCTTATTTATTCAGCTTTCAGATGATGTATAAATCTCAATTTCAAAAAATTGACCCTTATGACTGGTTTTGTGGTCTAGGGTCACATATATAAAAGTACACACACACACACATATATATATATATATATATATAATATATATATATATATATATATATATATATATATATATATATATATATATACATATATATACAGTCGTGTGAAAAAGAAAGGACACCCAGGAAGATTATTCACAAGTAGAAAACATTAAAGACAGTTCCCAATCTTCCCAGGAGTGGACGTCACCCCAGCAAATTCACCCCAAGGCCAAACCATGCACTGCTCAGAGAAATTGCAAAAAACCGAAGAGCTACACCCCAGACTCTATTGGCCTCAGTTTACATGTTAAATGTTAAAGTTCATGACAGTACAATTAGAAAAAGTAAGGCATGTTTGAATGGCTTGCCAGGAGAAAGCCTCTTCTCTGTAAAAAGAACATGGCAGCACAGCTTAGGTTTGCAAAGTTGCATCTGAACAAACTACAATATTCTGGAACAATGTACTTTTGGACAGATGAGACCAAAGTGGACATGTTTGGCCATAATGCACAGCGCCACGTTTGGCGAAAACCAAACACAGCATATCAGCACAAACAACCTCATACCAACTGTAAAGCATGGTGGTGGAGAGGTGATGATTTGGCTTGTTTTGCAGCCACAGGCCCTAGGCATCTTGCAGTCATTGAGTCGACAATGAACTCCTCTGTATATCAAATATTCTAGAGTCAAATGTGAAGCCATCTGTCTGACTGCTAAAACTTTGCCAGATTGGGTCATGAAACAGGACAATAGTCACAAGAACACCAGCAAATTTACACCAGAATGGCTGAAAAAGAAAAGAATCAAGGTGTTTCAATGACCCAGTCCAGACCTCAACCCGATTGAAATGCTGTGGCTAGAGCTGTGCATAGAAAAATGCCAGCAAACCTCAATGAAATGAAGCAACGTTGTAAAAAAGAGTGAGCAAAAATTCCTCCAGAATGATGTGGCTGATAAAGTCATACAGAAAACATTTACTTGCTAAATGTGGTTCCACAAGCAACTGAATCATTGGGTGTACTTAGTTTGTCACCCATGGCTTCTCCATTTTGGCTTTATTTTTGTTAAATAAATATTGACACTGTGTAGTGTAATATAAGTCATGTGTTGTTGTTGTTAATCTGAGGTTGTATTTACCTCATTTTAAGGCCTGCTAAAGACCAGATGACTTTTTATTATGTCCTGATACTTAAAACCGTAGGATTCAAAAGGGGGTCCTTTCTTTTTCACATGACTGTATATATATAATTTAAAACTTTGTAAAGTCTTTTGTTTAGTCTTCTAAGCATGTTCCTTTTCTCCCAGAATGGCACCGTAGAGTGGTTTAACATCAAAAAAGGTTTACATCAGCCCATGACCAAGGTGAGAAACCATGCAGATTATTAACATTAATTCTATATGTATATGGAAAATATGTTATTCCAATAATTTTGTGTAAATTTAGGCTCATGATAAGTGCTCTTTGACAGGATCTGTTAGAGACCGTCAGCGCCCTCTCGCGGTTGATTGGAGAAGTGCAAGAAGACATTCGACTCAGTAAAGATGTCTGGAATAAGGTGTTTGTCAGGTAAGAATAATGAATACTAATGCATATATACTATAATTTATAAGGTCGTTTTCTGTTGTAATTTGGTCAGCTCATTAATTTCTAACCATTGAATTTCTTCAGGATGTCGGTGCTGAATATATCTGCTGCTCACTAGATATGATTTCATTAAGAAAGCATAATCTTCACAATTCTTTAACTTGTTTTTTGGCCATTTGTGCCACTTAAATGATGACCAGTTAAAGCCATTCTTGTCCATCACATCACTGACAAAAAGTCCTTATGACTCCCTTTATAATAAAAGACTCTCTCTCTCTCATTCTCTTTTTCCAGTGCTGTGCAGTTGGATGTTTTCACTGTAGTTTACCAAAAACTGGACTCTCTGGTGAGAATCAAGAAATATATATACATTAAAAACTATTCTGCATTTCTTCTCTGATTAGACTTTTTGTATAGTTAGTAGATTATTGGTTGTCCCTTATTTTTTGTGTATGTGAACAGCTGGCTGATGAGTTACGAGCTACACTCTCTCAGTTGGAGAATCAAATGGAGCAGCCGCTGGCAAACAGCTTGTTTCCTGTGTATCTCACCTTGCAAGCCATCCACAAAGACAAAGCCTTCTTACAGAAAAGGTCAGATGTTTGCTTGTTGATTTTGTAAAAATGCATTTAAGTGAACAGCAAATGCTAAAAGGTGATTAAACAATTGCAAAAGTTACAGCACGTAAAATATACACTTTATTCAGTACATATGACTTTTAACCTAAAATATTGATGATGAATTTTAAATGTTTTATTCATCAACTACCCAGCTGCACTTTTAATAAGTCCTACAATCGGCTGTAACTCAATATTCCAGCTAACAAAATATGTTCTAAGAATGTTTTACTAACATTCCCATTACATTGTAAAAGCGTTAGTTCTGAATGTTCAAAATGGCCACTTTTTAAAAATGTTTTAAAAATGTTAAGGGAACATTCCATTTGATCATTTTTACAATTTAAAAAAATGTTAGGCGAACATTTTACCAAACATTTTTTTAAACATCCAACCAAACGTTTCAGGGAAAAAAAAACGTTCCATGAACAATGTATAAATAATGTTTTTGTGCTAACTTTTTGAGAACAACTTTTAAAGACCAGATAACTTTGAACAAATGTTATGTTATTAATGTTACTGACATGTTTGTTCATAATCTTGAGAGAACCTTGCTACAAAGTTAGCTTAAGTTCTGAGAATGGCTGGGGTATTTTCTGGCTTTCTTAACATCTTTACATCACAAACATGAAGTTTTGATTTCCCTTTCAGAGCGAAGTTACTGCAGCTCACAAGTTTCCACGAGGACTTCAGAGATGCTCTTCCATACTGGTTAAACAAAGCCTTTAGCACCACAATGGAGAGGGTGGAAAAGGCTGTGCAAGTGGATCAGGTAATAGATAGTAAAGCTCTTCTTTTTGAAGAACTGTCTTATCGTTGTTCTTGTTCATTCACATTACATAAAAAATTAAAATGGCTTGATAAGTTGATCATGTTGACTTGAAGCTCAAGGAAAGTACATATGCGTACATCGTCTCTCTCTCTCTCTCTCTCTCTGTCTCTTGTAGTTGCAGCCGCTGCAGACTGGAGCAGTTCCCATCAAGCACAGCTCTTCTGCAGTGGACATTGCAGCATGTCTGCACCCTGTTTCTCAGCTCTGGGATCAGTTGAGCTGGCCTGACCCGGAGGAGGCCTTCATGTTGATGGTCAAACTCACAGAGGTACACACATGCACACTAAAATTGTAGCATTTAATTAAATTGTGGGATGTATAAATATACAGCAGATGTGCATTTTACAATGTGACCACGTAACTCTCTTAATGCGTGTGTACTGTCTGTGTTACAGGATGTGTGTAAGATTGCATCAACATACTGTCAGATGCTGAAGGCTCGAGTGAAGGAGCTCTCTGTAGACTCGGATCGAGAGAGTGCTATAAAAATGGTGAGATGATGATCACTCATATTCACTGTACATGCGGCTCAAAATCCTATTCTAAATGTTTCTGTCTATGGATAATGGTTAGAAAACATAAGCCCTATTCAGACGGGACTGGTTTTGGTGAATTCACGTTTCACAGACATATTGTCACTGCCATTTTAATCAAAGACATCTTTGTTTTTCTTGTTAATCCAGTACAGAATTTTTGTGATGGCTGATATTTGGAGTACCTTTATTTTTTTTATGCAAATAATGGGTAATATAATGGTTGCGGTGACGGCCTGCTAAAATAAAATAAAACAAAATAAAAATATATCCATAGCACATGATTAGGTTTAGAAAACATATCTGAATAGTGATATAGATGTCATTATCTTTCACTTTTAGATGTATTTTAAATGTGCATGCAAAATTACTTATTCGTTCTATATCTAACTGTCAGTTCATATGTGGCACATTCAGTCTGGTTTATATAGTTTCATATATAGTTCATATATATATGGTTTATATATAATTTGTATTAACATCTTGTTTTTCTGAGTCTCTCATGTGGTGTGTGGTCTTTCACTTTGCATGGTGTTTTAGCTCGATTTTTGTGACCATCTGCATTTGGTTATAATTGTAACTCACCGTGGTTAATATTTATTTATTTAGCTGTGCGTAGTTGTGAACGATCTAGAGCATCTGCACACCGTTCTGACACGTCTGCCACAGCAGCTAAACTGGGCAGGGCTTCGGGAACGCACGCGACACGTGATTGGAGAAACTCAGTTCCAGAATACACTTCCATCACAGCTGCAACACACACAGTCCCTCCTGAACAGAGAGATCCGTTCTGCAGTTGACACGCTCGGGAAGAAGGTATCATAACTGTGATTACATCATCAGTGGCATCAGTTGGAGATTATTTCATTTGTCATTTCATAGTTCTGATGGTTTTACTATTTAGAGTACAATAGGTGTCTCCAAACTGGCATCTATACTCAGTGTTGGGGGTAACGCATTACAAATAATGTGAGTTACATAATCAGATTACTTTTACGAGTAAAGCATTCATTTTTTTAATTTACAGCAAAATATCTGAGTTACATTTTCAAATAAGTAAGGCAAGTTACTTTGTTTTCCCATTTATTGACTGACAGCTCTCCTGTCCCCATGTTGAGAGAAATCGTGAGTAAGTGGTTCTTGTAGTTATGGACTAAATGTGAGCATGAAGTTTCTCATCTCACTTTGCACAAAAACAGATTCAGTATTCCTCAAAATGAATAAAAAAAAACAGTGAAATGCAATCTCAGAATATTACACAAACCTGCAATAATTAAATATGTTAAATAGCACAAATACACTTTATGTATTTAATCTCACTTTATTAACCAATGTCTTTGCTGCTGACCTTCAATGATCAAATTCAACCATACTAATAAGCTAGAATTACCTTTTTGTTTTTATTGCTGAAGTAAGTGTTCTACTTTCTTCTCCTATTCGTCTGCAATCTAGATTGGCAGCACATCTGAAAGGTTTGTCTGAGCTGTGGCCTCTACTGTACAGGCGTGAATTTGCATTTCCTTCAGCCTGAGGCTTTTTCATTTTACATTTGGTCTGAAAGGGCCTTTACATTTGCCAAAAATAGAACTTTTATTAAAAAAACAAACAAACAAACAAGCAAGGCCAGCCCAAGCGAGAAAAAGTAATGTAAAAGTAACAGTCCATTACTTTCCATAAAATGTGTTTACTTTTATGGAGTAATGCAATATTTTAATGCATTACTTTTAAAAGTAACTTTCCCCAACGCTGTCTATAATGCTCTAAATCCTAAAAATCAAACCTAAAAGATCAGAAAGGTTCCCAGAGCTTGCAGACATTTTTCCTAACATGGATATTGCTGAACAGAAAAATAGGTAGTTAAAACCTGAAAAATTATGAAAAAATGTTCCATGAATGATGAATAAATAATGTTTTTGTGCTAACTTTTTGAGAACATTATTAAAGACCATATAACTCTGAATGAATGTTTTATCAGTGTTACTGTAAGAATGTTTGTTCATAACTTGAACCTTTCCACAACATTAGCTAGAATGTTTCCACTTTTCTTCAGAGTAAGGAAAATAAGAATAAGAAAGTGCTCAGTGATGCTTTCACAAAACAACCGGAACACATTTTATCATGTTTGTTGTCACTCTTTTTAGCTAAAGACAGACATCGAGACACATGTTCGCAACATGGCTTCCCGTCAAAGGCTTCCCTCCAGAGATACAGAGGAAGTAAGGCATATGTTTTTGAGTTTTATCAGCTTAAGGTCTAAACCACTGCAATACTGAGTATTTAAATCTCTGTTTTCAGGCTGTGGTTCCTTTAATGAAATATCTGGAAAAAGAACTGCAGTATATGAATGAGAATTTGGTTCAGGAAAATTTTAACAGGTATCTTAACTTTTTTTTTTTTTCAGCATGACTATATCTGTGTATTTTAGTTTTGACTTTAGGTAATCAGCCTTCTTGATATGTTTTAATTGTCTCCGTCAGTCTTCTTACTCCATTGTGGATGAACTCAGTTAAGATTCTGCATCAGATGTCTCAGCTGGAAGACAGTAACTTGGTTTACTTCCAGAGATTACTGTACACACTGCAGGTTAGTTCAGCCTTTCAGCCTAACCCTAAATATTACACTTTAGCATGTAACTCATCCCACACTAACGCTACTTCAAATCTTGTGAATTGTTTCTAAACCATCAGATTTAGAATTTTCTACCCAAAGCCACATATTAATACAGTAAAAAACATTCAGAACATCTTAGTAACCTCTTAGCAACACCCTGGCAGCCATCCTAGAATCACGGTGGAAAGTTTTGCATAGATAAACCCCCCATCATATTTTCTTCAGAAATGTAAAAATCTAGTTTTATTTGTTTGTTTTGTCAGTGTTTAGAACAGTGTTTTTATGCTGAAGGGAATGGACTACCTAATGAAACACTACATACTGAGGAATATAAGGTCAGTGTTATTGTTTTATGCTCTTGTTTTTCTTTCTTTTTGTTCCCATTCAATTATGTATACTACTGCACAAAAGTGATTCTAATACTTTCATTCAGCAAAGATGCATTCGGCTGATCAAAAATAACAGTAAAGACATTTATACTGTTACAAAAGATTTCAGTTTCAAATAAATGCTGTACTTTTGAATATTCTATCCATCAAAGAATGAAAATATATCATTAAAATATTAAGCAGAACAACTGTTTTTAACATTGGTAATAAAAAAAAAGAAGCTCCAAATCGGTATATTAGAATGATTTCTGAAGGGTCACGTGACACCGAAGACTGGAGTAATGATGCTGAAAATTCAGCTTTGCCATCACAGGAATATATCACATTTAAAATATATTCAAATAGAAAACATTTTAAATTGTAGTAATATTTCACAATATTACTATTTTTATGTATTTTTGATCAAATAAATGCAGCCATGGTGAGCATGAGACTTTTTGAAAAAAAAAAAAATCTTACTAACACCGAACTTTTGAATGATAGCATATCCATCTTTTTTTTTCCTCAGACGCTGCGGGTAAACCTGACGCAAAACTCTTTAAGCTCTAATCAGCTGATAGAGAAGTTCTTCGAGAGAAAAGTTTGGGAACAGGTAAGATCAGAGCATGAAATTACCCGTTAGAGCCAGAGAAGTGTTGCTGACATGGATTTGTTTACATGTCCTACAGAAAGTGTTTAATGGAGAGAAATACGGAGCCGTCACTCTCATCACCTCATACAAACGCTCAGAGGAGAAACTGCATGTAGAGGTTCTCAACGCTGTCAATCTAATTCCTCTCGACTCAAACGGTGAGAAGACAAACGCTTTCCTTTAGATTATGCTAAAAGAATTTGGAAATCTGATGAGCCAGGAGGTCTCGAAACTATCGTGCTCTGACACTGACAACACTTAAAGGGAAAGTTCACCCAAAAATGAAAATTCTGTCATCATTTACTCACCCTCAAGTTGTTCCAAACCTGTATGAACTTCTTTCTTCTGCTGAACACAAATGATATTTTAAAGAATATGGGTAACCAAACAGTTGATGGACCCCATTGACTTCCATAGTATGGTAAAAAAAAAATACTATGGCCATCAACTGTTTGGTTACCGACATTCTTCAAAATATATCTTCTTTTGTGTTCACCAGAAGAAAGAAATTCATACAGGTTTGGAAAAACTTAACGGTGAGTTTTTTTTTTTTTTTTTTTTTTGCCTCGGATCCCTGTTGATTCTATGAAACTACATTGTTTTGTCTATTACAGGTTCCAGTGACCCTTTTGTTCAGCTGTCTCTAGAACCAAGACATGTGTTCTCTGAGGTAGAGCCACGATCCACCAAAATCAAGAGCTGCGATCTCAACCCATTGTTTGAAGAGTCCTTTGAATTGTATGTAAACAAAGCTCTTACTCTCACCTTATGGTTTCAGTTCACTTTTAAAAGTCATACAAAACTTCCTCTTTTCTCATTGGCTGGGTATTAAGATAAATAGATGTAGAAGATTAAATTCAGTTGAAACAATATAGCAAATGGGCTTCACTGGTGAAATTAAATTAATTGTTAATTACATTACTTATATATACTGTACACAAACATACACACACAATGTTATTTTATATTTATATGATGTTATTATGTTGCTGTCTTGCCACCAGCCAATTGCTGATCATGGTTTTGAGTATCGATATATCTGCCCTTTCCAGTGAACACAACGACGCGCAGTAATCTCAGACAGCCAGACATTTAAATCAAATCTGCAAATTTGTTTGAAGAACCAAATTAGCCAGATCAATTTTAACAGTTATAAGATCTTCCATATGTCACATCATCTTAGATGTATTAATTGAGGTACAAAAATCGGACCCCAGGCCCAAAACAATGATCACAAAATGAGCATAACAGAGAGACACAGCTCTATTTTAGGCTGCCGTCCACTAGATTCACAGAAGACGATTAAAAACAAAAAAAAAAACAAAAAAAACCCAAAAAACCAATGACTGAAATGGAAAAGTCTTTCTTCCTATTTTTCTCCTGGTTTTAATACAAACCACACACTTAATAATCACACTCATTCCTTCTACATTACATGCCACACACCAGCTTTCACTTTCAAGCTGTCTTTCAAGCTGTCAAATTTAGGGTAAGTTTACATGACATCGACATACTAAAAGTGGAAAAGATTTTCCTTTGCTTTTTTAGTGTAGAGACAACAACGTTGTCAAAAAGAACCCCGTTCACATGGATTCACGAAAACAATTAAAAATGCTGCATTATGCATGCCAGGCCAGTAGTTGGCGATATCACTTTGTAAAGAAATACTACACGCCTATAGACTGAACACGTTTTTGTAGTTTACAGGGGCTGCATCTGAAAACCTAGGCAGCTGACTTGTTGCCTCGCTGCCTTATCAGGCAATGACTTGTAAGGCAGCGTTTGTGCATGAAGGTACCTCACTAAACTCATTTCAGACAGACTTCTGAGGCAGGAACAGTTTAATGATCTACAGCAAAATAGCGCAAGCTTTGGTGAGAACTAAACAAATATTTAATTATTACAGTAGTAATTTCTCACTAGAAATTACATCAAAAGTGGAAAATGTTGGTCAAAAACATATTTACTCACAAACAGACCTGCAAACAACTTTCGGACACCATCTTTATTTTTCTAGCTCAAATGTCACAGGTGCGTCCCAATTTGCGTATTTATGCACTATTCTATGATGTTTTTGAGTATAAATAGTGCGAGTAGTGCGTTCACACAGAAAGTTCACTTTAAATACCTGGATGATGCACTAAATTAATGGAAAAAAATAAAGTGTGGAATGTTGGACACTTCATGCACTTAACTGTCACAACTGGGCATCAGACTCCGATGTTGAACGACAAAATAAACTTATAAAATTCATACACTAAATGGATGAGTACATAGTGCATAAGTACTTAGTGTGTAAGTGCATAGTGTGTCATTTGGGATGCAACAGAATGGAAAGCACAGGATTGTGGAATATCAAAGTTCAGCGAAGCATACATCTATGCTGCCTTCAAAAATCGATCAGATGAAGGTATCTCAGGAAACGGTAAGTAAAGCTAACATTGGATTCGGATGTGCCTTGATGCCTTCCTACCTTGAAATGTGTCTTCCGAAAGCAACATTTTCCAGTTTTCAGATGCAGCCACGGTGTCGTGTAAACGCCCCCTTAACCATTATCATATTGACCATTATTCCTTGTAAGTGGACCTCGAGGGTCAGAGTTGAGAACCCCTGTTTTAGAGAATCCAATTTTTTATTTTTTATTGTTGATTTATGGTTGTAATGTGGCTTCTGTCCTCTTGGGAGAACAGTTCTGTTACATTGGAGAAGTGCCAGTCTCCAGGAGCTTGTCTGCTGGTGACAGTGCTGGACCATGACACTTTGAGGAGCGATGACTTCGAAGGAGAGGCATTTCTGTCTCTTAAGGCAGTGCCAGGAGTCGGAGGAGGACCCCATAATCCAGAGCCTGCACAGATACGCCTACCTTTGATGCACCCCAAACCTAACAGTATGTCACTTCCTGTTATATACACTTAGTTTAAAATAAAATGAGATTGAAATGACATAGGGGAGATTAAATGATGACAAAATGTACTGTTTTTCATTTAAGCAAGTTATATACGTCATGTAGCGATTCAATGTCTTTGTGCAATCTCTGTTTTTGTAGGTGAAAATACATTGAGGTTACTTGAAGCCAGGAAGGGCGAAAAAGAAGCTCAGGCCTTTGTTAAATTACGCAGGCAAAGAGAAAAGAAGTCCCAGGAAGCCTGAGAGGACAAAAACATGAATCAAGACCAAATTAACATTTTTTTTAAAAAACTTTTCTGTCTATTATTTGTTATATAAAAAACATTATTTAATGCCCAACTTTTTTAATTATTGTAATAATGTGTAATGATGATATTATTCTACAATATTAAAAAATAAAACATTTTCATCCAAAAATATACATTTATTGTCTTTTACAAAATCAGACTGAGACACTGTATATGAACAAAACTGAGCATGTGATTTCTGAATTCACAGTGAAGTTCTGTTTCAAAGGAAGTCGTATGTTGAGCATCCCATATAACGGTGCCTTCAAACTGAATTCAACTAAAATCATCCGAATAAATCGAAAGTCAAGCCCTCTTCTGACAGCCATAGCTTATGACTGCTGTTATGTTTGGTAATCAGTGCACATGATTTATATTCTCCACTGGTGTCAGAAATGTGTTCACATAAAACGCCTCTACATGAACAAAGCTGCAGTTGGGGAACGTGCTGTTGGTTTAGTAAACAGGCAAATTATTAATTCGATAAATGCATTAAATAAAATATGCAAATTCTAGGAATTACATCAAGAGTGTTTGCCTTCTTGCTTTTGCACTCCAGTTTACAATGAGTCTTTTTAATAAAGAAAAAAACAACAAAAAAACAAAAACAAAAAAAACCTGAGAATGAAAAGCTGCAAAACCATTGTTTTCGGCATTTTGCTGTGTAGCAGTCTCCTGGAATCTCTCCTTTAAAAAATCCTACAAAAGTAATTGTAAATTTCCTATATAGCTACCTACTATGCTAATCTGTATTAATTACGAAATCTTCCCGTCTGGTAAAAGTCATTTCAGCTGCACTGAAGATACACAAACTGCATTTCTTCTGTAAACACTTCAGAATGTTCTGGAAAGACATTCCACATTTTGACTTAAGGATGTTTAAAAAACAAAAAAGAAACAGGATTGTCTTACTATATATGTGTTGTATGTGTTATGCTTCTACATAAAGCATATAGGGAATATCAGAATTTGGTATCATGATCATCACAAATATTTCTCTCTAAATGCGTTTCATATAAGCATCAACTCAGTTAATAGTCCTTTACAAAACCTAGACAATGTCAGAATACTAATACAGGTTATGTTTGTTTTGTTTTCATTTAAAATACATGGGAAATTATGATTACAATGAGACATAAGCATATTATATATGTGATGTTTTGTCCCCCCAATAAACATGAAAATAAACGGATGATGTATGTCAGATTTTCTAGTAATTTTCTTTCTTTTTGCGGAAGAAAATGGTCCCACTGAGGTTTAGGGCTGCTTGCATGCTAGTATAAAAGGATATGCCATGGCATGTCTTATTGATATGGTCAATATGCATCAAATAAAATCATATTTCTCAATTAAGTCTCAGCTTTTAGCCAAGATAAGGCTGAGGTGGTTTCATTTCTTTTAGATTTGGGCTTTGTAGGATACATTTAACCCTAGATTTAAATGAAGAACATGTGAGGGGTCAGGGTTTATGTCTAGTGTCTGGATTATAGCTTTAGGTTTATGTCTGAGTTTATGACTGCGGGATATTCATGCTCTACTGGTGTTCGGTGCACAGCGGGCATTCTGTCGAGGCTGCACATTGTTCGCAGTGCAGGCCATGTTGGCATGGCAACGTCACTGATCCCATCTCATTGCAAGATAGACAATATAATCTCTGCTTCCTGAACACAGCCTGAAAGAAGGAACAAGGCAGAGAGAGAAGACCGATTAAAACACAGTCCAACATGCCTTATTAATCTAATTGAGCTCTGCTTGTACATCAGATTATTAGGTGAACCTTAAAGGGTTAGTTCACCCCAAAATGCAAATTCTGTCATTAATTACTCACCCTCATGTTGTTCCAAACCCGTAAGACCTTCGTTTATCTTCGGACCACAAATTAAGATATTTTTGATGAAATCTGAGAGGTATCTGACTTGAAAGTCTTTTAGTTTTCATTTTATTCAAATTTAAAAAACGTCCCAACTTTTCCGGAATTCGTGTTGTAATTATAATTATATTATATGTATAAAAGCTTCAATTTCTTAATGCAAAATAGAATTACTTTGGATGAAACAACATGACAGTTTTCACAAGATTCATCAGTTGTCAGGTAGCGGGTGTGTGAATTACCTGTTCTACAGTGCGTAAGCAGGAGCAGATCTGTGCCTGCAGGCTGCAGATGGAGCTGAGTGGAAGTCTGTGGAGTAACTGTAGCTGGTGAAGCTGTAGATGTGGGTTTTCTGAGTGCCGTAGGCTCTCTAGTGCCTCCTCCAGGAGAGCTGCTTGCTGCTGCGCCTCCACTTCAGCCTGCCGCGCTCGCTCCGCCTCCATACCCAGCTGCCCCGCCAAGTGACGAGCTTCCTCTGCATCTGATTTTAAGACGGCCAATGACTGTGGCAGTTAACAGAAAAGACTGTTCAGAAATCTTGTTATCACAATCATGAGTCCTTTACATACAGTATTACAACCTAGTACTTCATTTGTATTCAGAAACTTGGCCTATCCTGATTAATAACAGCCTGAAAATGTAGGTAATTTTAACATGTGAACAGGATAGCAAATCATCACTTCCATGTGGTCTTAAAGGTACAGTAATCATTCTGATTATTTCTCAGAATCAGAAAAAAATGTGGAAAATGAGGTCACGAAAAAAAATGAAAACGCTATAAAAGTGTGTAATATGGTCTCCTATTCCTTTCACATAAACACACACAGATGGAGTCTGACCTGAGCCATCTGTCTCCAGCTGTGGTCCCAGTGTTTCAGCACCCTGTGTGCCTCCTCCACTTCCTGTTTGAGACGTGACGCCTCTGCATACATGCTCCCCGTGGAAAGCAGGGCAGGGGGGGTACCTGGCGAGCTTTGGCCTGTCGGAAAATGTTCCCAAATACTGCTGTTCATGCCATTTAAACCTACAAAAACAAAACAAAATCATGTTTGACTGGATTCACTGCATTGTCTGTCCAGTTCATTACCATGAAAAAAAAAAAAAGACAACTGATAATTGAATTTAATGCTACATGTGAGTGCTATATACTCTCACTGCGTTTGTAAACAAGAGCGTTGACCTAGATATGTCACAGGAGGTCTAAACTCGTTCTGATCTCAAGCAAGAGCCTTGCAAAAAAAAAAAAGCAGATACTGCTTAATAAGTGTTTAGGACGAAAATACACAGTTTAACACATCATTAACCCAGTCAGCTGACATAAAAATCAATAAAAAAATAACACAAACCTAAAGAACCATGGGAGGTCCCCAAAAAGCTACTCTCTGATTGGCTGGGTTGTGGCAACTGCGCTGAGAGGAATGGAGAATGGTGAGCTCTGATTGGTGGAGAAGGTGAGGGCGATCTGAAAGGGGAGGGGCTACTTAGGGAGCCAGGGATGTTGACAGGTGCTGAACTCTGTAACTGACTGCCTCCTATGGAAAAAGAATAACAAAAATAGAATTTAAGATGGATGTCAAAGCTGAAGTTGTGACACTACAGTTTAAAGCAACAACGCTATCATCTTTATTTGATAAGACTATAAAGTCATCACCAACCCAACATGAGGCCCATGCTGGGTAGAGCTGAACTCTCCAGACTTTTCTCAAGAGCTGAGACTCCAAAGTCATTCAGGTCCAGATCATCCAGGGCAGATTCTAGTGAAGAGGAGAAATATATGCAGTTTTAAACATACAAAACATTCATAAGTCATTCTAATCAATAATAAAGCTCAAGGTATATTTTCGTACACAATACAACCAGGGCTTGACATTAACTTTTTTGCTCACCAGCCACTATGGCTAGTGGTTTTCCAAAGTTACTAGCAACTCAGCATTTTCACTCTCCCTGACCAATCACTCACCCACTACAGACTCCACTGTGTCACTTGTAGGGTAGAAAGGAAGAGCGTTGGCGTTCATGCCTGATGAGGGGCCGGGGGGTGCAGGGCTGGGTGGAGTGGCTGCCAGGCTGGAAGGTATGCTGGAGGACATACTGAGAGGACTGCCGACAGGCAGAAACACCAACAAATCCTGAAAACACACCACATGGAATAATACCAAAGGAGCTTGGCCTATTTGTAATTTTCATTAATGTTTGAATCGATGTGTCCAATACCTGTTTGCTGTGCATGGAGGACATGTCTCTGCTGCGATGTTCCATTGAAAAACTTCTATATTTGGCCTGCATGAAAGATATGAAATTTATGTTATAATAAAACAAAAAACTTACTTTTCCTTTTATGGAAATTTCATTTGTATGTGAAGTATCAATCCTTGGAATTCACTCAAATGTCACCAAAATGACAAACAGACATTTTTTTTTTTTTTTTTGGAAAGAAATGAATACTTTTATTAAACAAGGATGCATTAAATTGATCAAAAGTGACAGTAAAGACATTATGTTACCAAAGTTATCCATTTCAAATAAATGCTGTTCTTTTGAACAATCCATCAAAGATTTCCAAAGAAAATATGTATTCCAGTTGCCACATTATTTTCAACATTGATAATAATAAGAAATGTTTCTTGAGCAGCAAATCAGTGTATTAGAATGATTTCTGAAGGATCATGTGACACTGAAGACTGGAGTAATGATTCTTAAAACTCAGTTTTTCCATTACAGGAATAAATTATACTTTAAAATTAAGATGTACATTTTAATATTTCACAATATTACAGTTTTATTGTATTTCTGACCAAATGCAGCCTTCATGAGAATAAGAGACTTTCAGAAACAAACAATCTTACAACCCCAATTTTTTGAACACTAGAGCATTTTTAGCCAATTAAATATTGCAGAGCACAGTAAAAACTTAACTTTGGAAATTTTAGGATGACTAATTATGACTTTTAGAACTGGAAATCATAATTTTAAAATTCTTAGGTTTTCCATTAAAGTGGAAACCTTGTGTTTGTCCCAAGTATACCAATGTCTTCAAACGGAGGCCTTTAAATAAAATAATTAAGAAAGTGTTATTAATTCACCTGGTCTTCCCTCTCAAACCCAGGAGCTTTCCCATAACCCCCCTCTCCTCCTAGACAGGCATCAAGACTGGAGGACTCCTCAAACAGAACCCTTCCCAGCAGCCCTTCTTCTGTGGTGGCACTCGGGCCACTCTGGCTGAAGTCTTCTAAGGTAGAGGGGCAGGAAGTTGCAAGAGGAGGTGAACTGCATTGTGCAGACAGCTGTTCATCACTGAAGCTTACTTCTGAGAAGCAAACGGAAACGACAATCATGATACAAAACAAAATTAATAATTCACACAATCATCAAACATTCACATTTACAATAGATATAAAACATCCAATAAAATGTATAGTGCAAATAGCGTTTTATCACATGGTAACTTTCCAAAATGTAACCTTACTTTCTAAATGGGCAAAAGCGCAGAACGGCCCTCTGGGACAGTGTCCACTCTGCTGAATGTCGTTGCATTTGGTGGATTTGTAGATCTGTGGAGGAAAACATTAATTATTAGGAAAATAAAATAATGCTAGTGGTGCTTGCTTATTAAAAAGTGCCAAAAAAAAAAAAATATCAGGGTGTTGCTAGGGTGTTCTGGCAGGTTTCTTCTCTATAATATTGTATAACTGTGGTTCTCAACAAGGGGGCATCAGCAAACATCCAAAGAGGCCTCAAGATAACTTAAAATGATTTAAAATAAGATAAAACAAACATTAAAATAAGCTAAAACAACTAATAATCAGGATATTTCAGATTTAACTTACCTCCTTAACAACCGTTTAAATCGCCATAATCATTTTGTATATGCCAAGCTCTAAAATATTTAATGGGTAGGAATTGTGATTACAAATTACTGACTATTATAATGTGGCCACGATTTAGTAAAACGAGGGAACAAATTAGTAAAATGCGTTCATGTATTAAGTTGTGGGAACAAATTATTATTATATTTTTTTCAGCATGTCATGTGCAGAGCTCCATAAATTATATTTTAGGTACTTTTCATTTACAGTAACTAGGAGTTAGAGCATCACGATTAATCGCTAAAAGATCACGATCTTGATTCAAACACCCATGTCAACGATTTTCCTGTGTCTATTAAACCTTACGATCAGTACGATCAAAGCGAACATTCAAATCTGCATTCGTGATGCTGCTGACCCTGAGAGAGCGAGTTGTCAACATGTATAGATATGAAACAGCTTCACAAACAGTCTTTTCAACCATACAGTAACATTGTCTTTTACAATAATTCATAATATCACAGAAGTACTGAAATAAAGTTTATAGTTCAGGTGTCTACAGTAGCAATCAAAATCACCTTTTTGACACTTCAAAAAAAGCTTGTATTATTACATTGCTCACCAGTAGGTGGTGACAAGTGACTGTTAAAACAATTTTTATTCGTCACTGAATCCTTCATCAATTCATTCAGAAGATTTGTTCAAAAATGATGATTCATCCAGTAATGAAACAAAGAAACTTTATGGGAGTCATTGTTTTCAAATGACTCACACTGAATCATTCACTCAAACCAATTGTTAAAAAAAAAAACTACATTTAATTTTTTTTTTAAATATACTGTATTGTTTAGTTCAGAATCATGGGAGAATCGTGATCTCTATTTTAAACAAAAAAAGGTTGTGATTCTTAATTTATCCAGAATCATGCAGCTCTACTAGGAGTCTATAACTTTCTGACCCCTGTATATGGATCAGGTTCTTGCTTTTTTCTACCTGTTTTATTGCTTGCCAGGTTCTAAAATCTTATTATTTAGAAAAATAAGAGCACAAATATGAGCTGTAGTAAAACAACTAATCAAAAAAAGGAAAAAAAAAGAAAAACAAGCCACTTAAGCTAAAGGGCCAAACAAAATAGCAACCTTAATGAGCATCACAAGCACAGCATAATCAAATAGGCACAGTTTTATTAGATCAGGTTCATAAGTGCGCAAGAACATAAATGTCCTTGTTCTTGCTGTAAATGTTGATGTTAAACAGAGTCCAGCTCCATTAGATTGAGTGTGAAATACCTCCGGGTGGAACTGCTGTTCTGTCCGCGTGTGGCAGTACGGGCAGCTTTCTCCGCTTTCACATTTACTGGGGTCCCCCCACTCGTCACTGTGCTTCACTGAGGGACACGGCAGAGCTCTTCAAGAACAAACACACACATAACACCATAAACTACTATTAGCATGGAAGATGTCTGCCACCATCCTACAGAGCAGGAAATTAAGTTAATTAAAATGGAATTGCACACATAGTGATCTGATTTGTCATTACTTTTTAAAAGAATAGTTCAGGGTTTCCAAACTGCAAGAGAAGCTAATAAGTAATAAAATCATAAAAATATCAGAGAATAACGGCTTAAATTTAGCTTTTTTCTTTACAAAAAGCTATCACTTTAGAGCACTCGGAATATAGCATAAAAAATGATTTTGTCCTTTTTCGTCACCATGAACTGTTGTTGTATGTCCCCTAAAAACAGCATTTTTGTTTGCAATAACATGACAGTGAGTAAATACTGCCATTTTTTTTAATCCCTTTAGGTTTTCTATACAATGAAGTATTTGTTGTTCAGACCTGTATTTGTGCTTATGAGGGCTCCGTCTGCGGTCTTTGCTGTTGTGATAATAGGGACATGCATAGCCCTGACGGCAGAGCCGAGGAGGTTTTTTGCAAAGCTCAGTCTTGTAGTGGGAAAGCACAAAACTGTTGTCTGCATGAAGAAAAATGAGCAAAGAACAACATGAAGAATGACACATTAATGTAGTGTGACATTTTAGTTCATTTCAAGTCAAATGTGTGTAAGTAGAGAGGCTGATTTCACCTTGCCAGCGTGGATCTTCACTCAGGATCTTTTCTATGAGTGCAGTGCTGGCCACAACTCCTGACTGCCCTTCTCCCGATGTTCCCTCAACCAATCCAGTAGCAGCTTGGGCTTCTAACACCTGAACTTCTCTGAACAAGAAATTAAAAATATAAGTGTCAAACCAAGGAAAAGATCCACAATGAACACTACTGTTCAAAAGTTTGGGGTCAGTAAGATTTAAAAAAAAAAAATAATAATAATAATAATAAATTAATACTTTTACTCAACAAGGATGCATTCAAATGATCAAAAATAACAGTAGAAAAAGTGACAGTAAAGATATTAATAACATTAAAAGATTTCTCTGTCAAATCAACAAAAATATTAAGCAGCAAATTGTTTTCAACATAAACAGAAATGTTTCTTGAGCAGCAAATCAGCATATTAGAATGATTTCTGAAGGATCATGTGACACTGAATGACATCAAAGAAATAAATTTCATTTTAAAATATATTAAAATAAAATTTTAAAATGACTTTAGCTTGTAATAATATTTTACAATATTACTGATTTTACTGTACTTTTGATCAAATAAATGCAGCCTTGGTGAGCATAAGAGACTTCTTTAAAAAAAAATTTTTTTTTACAGATCCCAAAGTGCATGGTAGTGCATCATAATAATAAATATGGATGCAATACAATTAATGACTTAAATTAAAAATAATTTTTTTGTGTTTTACAGAAGAGAACAGATATAGGTTTTGGAATGATACTGTGAATAAATGTTGACAATTTTCATAATCAGATGAACTATTGCTTTTAAAGTCAACTCCCCACCTGATGTCATAGACTGGGCTACGGAGGTCATGGGAGCCGTGAGCAAAGGCACAGTGTGGGCCGTTTTTACTGCAGTGGCCCTTCCCATCAGTCTCGTGAATACAGGAACCAGTCTTATAGTACCGCAGGTGATACCGCCTCTCTGTGTCTCCGGCTGTTCGGTGCAAAAACAGACACCTGCAATAAATAAATAAAAACAGATATCAACATAAATTCAGACATTGTAGCTTAAAAAAGGAGTATCTGCTGGTTCTTACTCATCTCCATCGGGACAAGTCCCTGTGCCCTCGTCGTATTTAACGCAGTACACATCAGGGCTGTAATTAAAAGTTCCATCACGTCTGCGAATCGGCCTCCGCCGTCTCTGGTTCAAGAAGTGCCAGTGGAAGCAGGTGAAGGGCCTGTGCTGAGTGCACTTGTGCTGCACAAATAGGGGACACTGCTCCGTCCTAAACTCCTTCAGATACCTTAAACAGAGAAAGAGGGGAAGTATATTATGAAAAATGAAGGATGATTAAGAGTAAGGGCGGATTAAAGGGGTGTAGCTGCAACTTGATCTAACAAAACACTGCATGACAATATACCTGGACCTACAATGTAAACAGGGTAGGAGACTTACAGGGAAGAGAAGAAAGTCGTTATTTATTTTGTTTTTGCGCACAAATAGTATTCTAGTCACTTCATAACATTAAGGTTGAACCACTGCAGTCACGTGGACTATTTTAACGATGTCT
This sequence comes from Elopichthys bambusa, assembly GCA_037101425.1. Lineage (NCBI taxonomy): Eukaryota > Metazoa > Chordata > Actinopteri > Cypriniformes > Xenocyprididae > Elopichthys > Elopichthys bambusa. The sequence goes on from CM074449.1 coordinate 6,975,822, forward strand.
TCACTAGTTTTCTGGACCTTGAATGTAATTATTGCTTTCTCTTGGGGATCTGAAACCTCTTGGATTTCATCAAAAATAACTTAATTTGTGTTCTGAAGATGAGCGAAGGTCTAACGGGTGTGGAGCGACATGAGGGTGAGTAATTAATGACAGACATTTCATTTTTTAACTAACCCTTTCATAAAATCTTAAAATGACTTTGAAGAGAATATAACCAACTAAATTTTACTCTTTGCTCAGTTTTCTTTAACCACTTTGCAGTAATAAATGACTAAAAAATAATGTATGACAAAATCAGGCAAATTCATTTGTCATAAAATGTGGGAACTCAAGTTATGTGGAACTTCATCCTTTATATGAAGCGAAGATCAAAAGATTGGATGTAACTTTAACCACAATTTCACTATCTATAACACATCAGACATATAAGCAGTGTATAGCCTCCCTTCTTTATTGTGTTTAATTACAAATCACCAGACCTCTTTCCAGGATGCTCAAGTGCATCCTTCAAAACATCATCCCATGCAACAATGCATGCATACTGTCACACTACTAGGCCATAAACCACAACTCTTGATCCCGCTCATAAGAACCCACAAATACTCATCAGAGGCGTGTAAAATTAGTGATGCATGAAATATGTGATTTGCATGTGTAATCAGGTGGGTGTAAAGGTGTTTCGTTACGTACGTGTAGTGCTGGGGTTTCTCGGGCTGTGCGTGCAGCACGTTAGCGGGGGACGTCGTGCCACCTGCCGAGGGTGAGGAGCAGGAGGAGGACGATGAAGGTCCCAGGTTGGCAGCGGCACCCGAAGAACCGGGCTGAGATGGTGCTTTCGACATGATTTATCGAATTATGGCCATCAAACAATTTAATATTGGGAAAGCTGCGAAGTCCGCATTCTTTTTCGATATGCGCATGCGCCAGATCTGGCGAGGAGGAAATTCCGGGCCATTGTGATGACGTTTTAGTAGCGCGAGAATCGATTCTTTTGAACAGTTTGATTCGAGCGCCACTAGGACTATTCAATTCGATGCAGACGCGAATGGTTTATACCTGTTGTGTGAACCGGCTCAACTGATTCATAGAAAAGAATCAAGTCAAAACAAAAGATTCGTTCTTCGTGATAGGAGAGTGAAGTCAGAGATAACAAACAGAGGTAACTCCCCAAACTAAGAGCGCGATGCTTTAAATTCAAAGTCGCAAATAAAGATAGGCCACCAAACGTGATATTGATTTCTTAATAACAAATACTGCATAACAATTAAGGATGTTTGTCCGTGCTCTCCTTTTTATTTTTATACTTAAAATATTCTTAAAAAACATATTCTGCCTCTATAGAAGCCAAAACATCTTGTATATAGTATATAAACAAAACATTTTTTGTATATAGAAGTTTACATGCTCATTGCTTCGTTATTTGATTAGAGAACTAGAAAGAGTGCATCATTTTAAATGTCTTATTCACTGTCTGACACATTTTTTCTTTGTTGTACTTTTTAAAAGTCCTAAAACCTTATTTTTATTTCTAGGTTTGAATACATAAATTACATAACATTTTTGGACCTGTGTGTGTGTGCATTTAGTTTAATGGCAATTTAAATGTCTTGTTTTAAAGTGTTTTAAAATATTTGTGTATTATAACAAGTAATAAAGGTATGAAATCTGACTGACTGAGTGCTTCATGTATTTCTTATCAAAACAACATAGCACAAATACAGGGTATTACAATAAGGTTTTATCTGTCATAAATACTAATACAAACAATAAACTATATTGTTATAATAATACATTAGAATATATGACAATACATATAGTGTTAAAAAACACATGATGCAAACTACAGAAGATGTCCAGTCCACTTAAGTTCTGTGTTTTTCATACAAACCATTCTGTATGTTTGAACCCAGCAGCTGTGGGGGGAATATATGAATTACTTCTAAAGTGATTGACGCTTGACATATGAATCCTTTTAATACATTAACACTGGTGGTTTCACACTCACCTATACGGTTAACAATCTCTTCACACTCACTACTTGTGGCAGCCTGCAGGACCACACAACAGAAGCCTGTTGGTTTGCCTGCCTGCGGCGAATCTCTGAAACCAATTAAATGTTTAGTACTGAATGTTCAAGAAAGTCCAAGTTCAAAAACACAAAGCCTGGAAGGAAATGTCACTGATAAGAAAATGGAATGCAGAGTCTCATAATCCGCCGGCCATTTATTCAAATTCCAACACCCTATCAAATACTGAAAGCCTGAGTTTAAAAAAGAAACATTTGATATTTCAAGAACGAAAGCTTAGCACAAAACAGCATGCCATCCATTTAATTTTAATTACTTAGACATCTATTATACAACAGTTTCTCAAAGTATACTTACAATACACAAAAAGCAAAAACGGTTAAATCGGGTTGGCTTCCAAACCTCCCAACACATGAGATCTCAGGGAAGTGGTGTTGAAACAGCTCCTGATCAGAAGGAGAGACTTTGGCTTAAAATGATTCACCTTTAACCTAAGTTATTCATATATAACAGTGAATAATACAAACCTGCTTATTTGACTTCTCTATGCAGGTAAGATGAGTCTCCTTTACATCCAGCAGTACTTCCTGTATGACAAAATCAGAAAGCATGCATGAAAAATCATACAAATGTCACAACTAAGCTTACATATATATCTCTCTACATAAAACTCACTTGATTAATTGTGGATGTACCTTTCTTGCCTGTCTGCTCTCCAAAACCACAGAAATAGCATGCTGCAGAACCTCCTTACCTCCATACTTAAACAAAATTAACATTCATATTCAATAATCACACTATTTAGACACACATTGACCTGAAAAATACACATGCATGGATTAAAGAGAAGCAAGAGCACCATAAAGAGAGATGTTTACACAACTACTGTACCATTCCTATGTTTGCTTTTCCTAAGAGGTGCACAGCGTACAGGATCCTGTTAATGAAACATGATCAAACAGGCCAGACTGTTTATGGTATTTGAGACTAATACAATTGCAAACACACATCTTCACTGAGAGTACCTGCCGTCTTTCACACACTGTGTCTGCGCTCTCTTCTGCCCTGCAGTTCTGTCCTGCTGAGAGGTTGGTTTTGGGCCAAACTGAAGCGAGGGTTTTTCCTGTTTGAGCTGCTGTAAGTGTTTGACCAGTGGCTGATAGATGGACCCATCTTCTCCTCTCCAACGTATAAAGTGAATTGAAAGTGGCTGACCCTTGAGCTTAGACAGAACCATCCCTGCCTTTGGAGGGAAAAAGTGTGTGGCCTGTCAGTCAGATATCGATCTTTACAGTACCTTTTCACATTTTCACATTTGCAATGACATTTTAAAGTTGCGATGTAATGAAAGTAGTTACAGATCTTTTCTTCTGTATTGTGATGTACATCCGAGTGAAACAGATTATTAGATTATCAATTATTGACTTGGTTCTATGCATCAGTTGTTGATTGGAAGGACGCGAATGGCTGATTGTGAGCTTGCAGTCAACTGTAAGAAAGGGGCGGGATTATGCAGACAAAATGATTGGAGAAGTCCGGCATAAGTCGCCAGAGAGAATAATATTTTTAATTAAAAATGACAAAGTCAATTTTTATTTTTATTTTTTTTTAACAAATGAAACGTATACAAGGATCACAATAAGATAAATAATGATAAAAATAATAATATTTGGAAAATAGAATGAATTTTCATTTCATGTCAACTCTAAAATGCTTCTGCAAATGAGATTTGAGTGCTACACAACTTTAATTTTGGTCTGTTTGTCACATAAAAGTATTAGTTCATACAAAAATGAAAATTCTGTAATCAAAATTGCACCAGATGCGACCGTCGCTCGCATCGCAACAGCTAAAAGATGTCTACACTGGATGCGACAAAGCGCCCATTGCAAAGTGTTTGTCTTTCGTCTCATTATGTCATCAATAGAACAAGACATCAGTTTACTGTCGGAGATTTGTCGCTCACGTCGCACCGGTATGGTTTGGTATGACATGAGTAGTAGTGAGTAATTGATGACAGAATTTTCATAACACTTTAAGTTATTAAATGGCCTCAGAAGTCTTAAGGTGATGATACAGGGGCAACTTTTTGAGCAATGTTGCTGGGCAATGTTGCTGTCAACGGGCAACCTGGTGAGACACGGGGCAACTAATTAGGGCAACTAAGCAACTAATCAGAGAGGAGCAAATCTATTGCCAACTCAATAAATACTTTATTGTTAAACACTTGTTAGGCACTTTATTTTAACTTTTATAATATTTTCTTCATTTTCTATTAAATATAAATGCCTTTCCGAACTGATTTGTGATAGGAAAATTGAGAAGAGCGAGTTTGGCAAAAGGCCGATTCGAACCCGGGTTTATCGCGTCAAAAGCTACTTTCACGTACCATACTCCCTACAGCCTACACTGCAGACATTACACATTACAAATTACAGCTTAAGTACATTAAATTGGTATATCTGTTGGTATTTTAAGTATTAAATGAGGCAAATTCCCTGTTTTGGGTTGACATGTGACAACTTACCAGCGTAAAAAGAAGTTCAAGCTCATTTTCTTTACTCCACTGCTGCTGAGAGGCTGCCATCTTGTTTGATTTTTTTCTGAAATCTCCAAGCTGGCTAGTGATCAGCTGCTAGCATTCTGATTGAAGGATCTCAAAGGAAAGTGCCCAAGCAACATTGCCCAGCAGCAACACTGCTCAAAAAATTGCCCTGTGTATCATCACCTTTAGAATATAGCGCATAAATATGTATGGTATGGAACACTTTAATGGTACTTTAATGATGTGCAGTTTAAGTTATCATTTACATTTATGCATTATCATCCACTTCATGGAAACCAGCAGCTTGAACATTGTACCTAACATCTATTTTAGTGTTTCCCAGAAGAAAATAATATGTGGTTGGAACAAGAAAATCATGATAAAATTGTAGTTTTTTAGTGAACTTTTCCTTTAAAGTTATGTGATCTTGTAATGAACGAGTATTAGAATAAGCAAACACAATGGGAACACAGAAGCTTATCATGATTATATAATCAATTCAGGCAAAGCAGATAACAGAGCACACATATATCAGGCTGTCTGTAGAAGCAATTTAATATTCATTTAAATCAGTATGTTGGGTCATGCAAGGACACATTTTATGGGTAAAATGTATTCTGACCTGCCCATTGCTAGCATTCCTCAGTGATATCCCATTGATTTCATCAATGATGTCACCAGGCTCGGCAAACATATCCACTTGAGCTTGACTACCCTGAAGCAGGTCCAGCACAAACACACGTCCATCTAGGTACCTTTAGAAAGAAATATGATTAGAATATGGGATATGAATAGGAATACTAACTAGGAAAATTTGCTGTTTAATCTAGAAAATGAAAAACTCGCAGTGTGTATTTGCACACGACTTTTTCAACACAGACAGCAAAAGGGGGATCTGAATATGAACAAAAATTATGTCTACAATAACAGGCTAAAAATACACGAACAAATGCAGCATTCAGAATTGAAAAGACATGCCAACATGCTAACCTGAGCACCATTCCCAGCTCCCGACAGGGAACAGCTTCATAGATTTGACACACCTAAAACACAAGCAAGGTTTGCAACATGCAGTTCAACATTACCTCTTCATGCACATACAGGTAAATCAAGCATGTCAGAATAATTAAGATTGTACCGGAAGCAGCCAGCTTTCATCCAGGAAGCTGCAGTTCTGAGATTAAAGTCACAGAGAGGAAGATTCCAGTAAAAAATGAGACAAATCTCAAACTCATCACACTGAAGCATATAGCAAATACACAGCAGTTCATACCTCAATACTGATCTTAAAGTTCATTTCTGACAACACCATTGACAGCGAAAGAAACGGTTCTGTTTGGAAACAGTTGAGATACTAATTACAGCAAATAAAAAAAACAATATAACAGCTAACGTTACAGTAGATGGTTTGGGAAACCAAAAACTCACCTACAGACTCCTCATTTCTAAGAATAGAAATGTTAGGGCAATACCACTGCAAAGAAAAGAAATGATGTTGATTATCTGTAAAAGACAAGATTCAGTCATCATTCTGTGAATTTCCACTAACCTCGATTACTCTGTTTGTGTGCAGCAAGTGCTTCACTACATTTCCCAGGGTTCTCCTCATCAGCATTAGCCGTATAAAGAGGCGCCCTCGGCCTTGAGAGGTAATGAGTTTGCTGCAGGCTGTAGTCTGTTGCACTGCCAAAGAGACTGAACTCAACCTTCACGGGCAGACAGAACATTCTGATCAGATCACATTCAGATGCACTGTCTATTCTGTTTTCAGAAAATATGTGGTTGTGATTAACCATTAGCTGTTATTTTTACATTTTTATTTATATTACTCCATAATGTTCTATCATTTTAAATATTTCAAAATCCTATGTTATTGTTTATGCCCTGGATGTAATTAGACTTTAAATTCACCCTATGGTAAATGATGCTAAAAATGAGAAGCAATGAGTGCATATTCTGCATAAAGACTCACCTGCCACATGTGTCGTGCTGTAGAAGCTGTTCGAAACAATGCCAGTAATCTCTATATGCCAAGCTGAGAACAGGCTCTAAAAACATGAATGATATGCAGCATTCTTTATATAATAAATATAATTTAATTTACATGCACTATCTTGTCCAAATAATAATTTTGTTTTGTAAAAAAAAAAAAAATGCATATGTACACAGATTATGCTTGTGTAAAACTACTTTGAAGCATTTAACCATAAACATTTAGGTTATAAAACCATGTGAAACAGTGTATATTGTCAATATACACTTCCTTATCATCTGTAAACTACAATAAATGTCATCCTGTAATGTGTATGGATTCTCTCACAATGTGTGCCAGGTGTAATAATGGCTCTTATTTGAGTGTGCGTCCTGTGTTTGCTGACAGGTGATGATGCACAGGTGTACAGGAGAGTGTGTGTTGGTGTGTGGAGCTCACGCTGTAGTCCCTTTCGCAGTATAAGTTCCAGGAGCTCACAGCAGGATGCCAGGTGTGGGTTGGAGTCAGTCACAGTGCCCTCCGATTTCAAATTCAGAATGCACACTTGGAATAAACAGGGAGGATGATGGTTAATGATTAGTTTTCTGTTTTTAACCACAAGATGTAATGTAGGTGGAATAACCCTTGCATCATTAAACCAGACCAAAACAGCACACACTGGCATACTTGGTTGCCAGGAATATGATAAAACGAGATGGATTTGGAGCAGAGTGATTATAGAACACTTTGAAATGTCCAAGTATGGGTATCTACAGGTCTGGGTTGCCAGGTTTTTATAACAAAACCCACCCAATTGCTACTCAAAAACTAGCCCAATTGCGTTTCAGAGAGGGTCCCCCTGGTAAAAACCCGCTTTTGGCAGGGTTTCTTTAACCTGCAGCAACAGTATTAAAGTAGCCCAAAAAAACACGGACTTGGCAACACTGCTGCAGGTTAGAGTAATGGGCGTGACGAAAGGTAGGGGCGTGGTAAAAGGTCTTTGTAATTGGTCACGAAAACTGTCTGTCAGGGTGTGGTGTAGGGTTAGGGGCTAAGGTGTGTTCACGGCACCTCATAATTCCTGTAATTACGAGATTCTAGCTTGTAAAAAGTGTTCCTACAGCTTGTAGGATGGGAGTTTTCTGAAAGCTCCCACATGTACCACGTGGCCGCTGTACCACCTGATCGGTGTAGATTCATTTAGGCGCTGATAGTGGTGCCATAGAAACTTATAATTCCCAGTCCGAGGACTTGAACAGCTCCAAATATAACGTCACGTGTGGTGCTGCTGTAGCAATTCACATTTTGCCACGCCCCTTTTTTGCACACCCATTACTCCGACCTGCACCTATCCCATCTCTAAATTTCTGTTGCTTGCTCCTCTCATATACGCTGCTCCAGACCGGCTTTTGGTTTGTGTTTTGTTTGTATTTTTACCAGCAGAGATAAATATTGTCAAAATGTTGACAATATTCCCCATTGTGAGATATATCCGAGATAAGCGGCATCTCGAACAAGCAAAAAATGGAGAGCGGGACTTGATTTTGTCCATCTGTAATTGATTGGATTGTTGTGGTTTGCTATTGCTGCGATATCACGTGAGTGACAGGCGGTCCCGCCCTCGCGCCAGTAAACACGTTATAAGAAAGGAGTTCAGAATCTTATGTTGTTGTTTTTTTATAAAGATTACGAGGCACATGGATTTAAAAAAAAAAAAAAAGATGTGCACGGCCGCGGATAAATAATTTAATAAATACCGCAATATTCCATAAAAAATAAGAATTCACGGTGACTTTCTCACATGGTAGACTACTCAGTATGAATACTTAAAAGACATACTCTTTTTTTATTCATTTTTTTATTTTTATTAAATACAAATGTTTAGCCGCGTATTTGGCACCCATATCCTCTACAGTAGTACAGCAGTACCTCCAAAAACATCGCCTCCAGTGTGGCCACTTCATATTACTAATTCAAAACGGTTTTTCTGAGTGCGCAGAACAAGTATGCTAGCTATCTATTTATCTACCAACAACAGGCGCTGCTAACTGAAGCTCTCTCAGACAGCCTGTCATCTTCAGTTGCGTGACCAACTGATCAGTAACCATAAAACAGCACATCGAAGGTCAGATACAGCCTTTAGTATGTGTATATGATGATATATGGGATATATGAAACCTACCTTTAAGTGTTTCGATAAGCGGGTCTTTTGCTGGCATTATTGTCAACGCGCATATACCGCCACATCTATCTTACACTGACAAGCAAATGTGAATAACCCGTCATCAGAGGTTTGTTTTCTCAAGGTTGCTTCATGAGTGAAATGTGAAGCACGTTCAGTGGTGACACCCGTCATTAATGTACATTAAACTGTCTCTACCGCCTCTTTATGGACCCATTTGATATGATGGTGGTGGTAAAGATGATGATGGCGCCCTCTCTTATTCAATAAATCTACTCAATGGATATAGGCTAGTCGTTCCCAAAGGCTCTAAACATTACTCAAACAAATAAACATTACTCAAATAAATAAAACAACAATAATAATAATAATAGAGTAGCCTATAGCTTATAACTAAAACATACTTTTCACACTCTCACTTATTTTATTTCTCTAACAATATCCTCAAGTGTAAATTCATTATGTCTCAAATTATGTATTGTGATTGGACATTTTATATTTTAAACTTAAATAAATAAAATGGCCAGCTCTGTTGTCTTGGCTAAATACACAAAATTAAATATTATTTTCTTATTTTCTGCATAATAATAATAAAAAAATATGCAGCTTGGTTAGAATTCATTTATTTATTTAGTAGTGTAAATAATGCCACTGTGTCAAACGGTCTGTTTTCCTATAAGATGCTGAAAAGCACAGTACTGATGATACAACAGCTAGGGCAGAGATGCATTGAATGTTGGAGTGTTCTGTTTTGTTGAGAGTTTTCAATGAAATTGCATTGTGCATCATTGTATGTATAGACACAGCTAAGATTGCATTTCTCACAGTGGATGGATTTACAGAATGATGGAATTAAAATTCATCAGCCCATTAGCAGCCACTAGTTGTAATAAGTGCTTTTTGAATTACCATTTCAAATGAGAATTACCATTTACTTAATAAGTTTAAAGCTAAGGTTACGTCTAGCTACCTTGGCAATATGTTGCTGGTGCAGAATAGGTCATGTAAGGTTAGAACCTTAAAGTGTTCTGTCAGGTGCTTCATATAGAACCTTTTAGCGGTTCTCATCATGGGATCATTTTATGGTTTTTAATTATAATTAGAACAATTTGAAATAACCTGTTAAACATGAAAGAATTATGCAATAATTTAAGATATTTTTTTTTTTATTGGCATAAAGGGCTCTTTAAAATTGCGTCAGGGTTCCATATAGAATCTTTTTTTCTATCACCACATACACTGATTCATGAATTTATGTCAATCTGTGAATCTGAGATAATATTTCAGTAAGAATCATAAATTAATTTGTTGCCAAGCAAAACAACTTTAAAAATGAAAGGTGACCTACTGTATTTTGCCCATTTTCACAAAATATAAGTCTCTGGTGTCCCCAGAATGTGTCTGAAGTTTCAGCTCAAAATACCCCACAGATCATTTATTATAGCTTGTCAAATTTGACCCTATTTGGGTGAGAGCAAAAACATGATGTTTTTGTGTGTGTCCCTTTAAATGCTAATGAGCTTTAACAGCTCGAGCTTCGGTTGCTCAACAACAACAAAGCAGGAGAATCTCACGCAGCCAAAATGATGATTGTCAGTAACGGTGTTCAGCTTTTCATTGTTCAAACCGGAGTCGGACACTGATGGAGAGACTCAGGAAGAAATTACAACTTTTAAAATCCAACTGGATGTTTCTGAACAGTTATTGGATAAATTTATGTAGTTGGTGTGGAGTTGATTCAACTCATTGACTAGCATGTGCCGTCAAGTTAATCTTTTGTGCTGTATGGATGCTCACCATACATAGCGTACCTGTTTGCCAAACTGAGCCATTCACACCAGGCTAACGTTTATGCTATCAAATGCTGTAAATGGTCTAATATTTTTTCTAAAATATAGCTCAGACAGAAACCTTTTTTAGCAATCAAGCTTGCCAGGGTCAACTTGCAGGCTATCCAAGCTAAAGAGACTCTAAATCAGGGGTGTCAAACATACGGCCCACAAAGGTGTCCAATCCGGCCCAGGGGATGATTTGAACTATAATTTAAAAAAAAATAGAGATGCACTAGTCCACTGGTCATAAATTCAAACGTTATTTTATTTATCTTTATTCCGGGCTTGCAAACAAAGTGCTTTGTAATAATTTCCCAAAATTTCATTTGTGTGGAAATATTTACTAAGTCTGTAAACAGGACGTCAACACAGGCACACGCTGAATATGGACATCTTTTTTAGCAATCGAACTTGCCAGGGTCAACTTGCAGGCTATCCAAGCTGATAAGACTCTAAATAGTGTTCTGTGCTCGTCTGTGCAGCCAACAACAAAACAGTTAGCATGCTTTGCTCGAACTTTTGCCATGGCATTAGAACTGGTATACCGTTTTTGCTTCAAAAACAAAATGACGCGCGGTAATATTATAATAAGATCCCCTTCCTACGTCACTAGGGGATTGAAATCTGAGCGGCTCATTGCAGAGAAAGGCTTGCCAAAACAAAAGCCGCTTTTCCACCGTCGGGCTGAACGGTTCTTAGAATGGTAAGGAACGGTTCCAGTTGTGTTTCCAATTGAGCCTGGTACGGCATGATTACAAAGTGTTCTCGGCCCAGAATTCTCGGCACGGTTGTTTAACTGTGCTGAATCGTGCTGGTAGAATCTGTGATGTTACGTTGCCACTCAGGATTGGTCACTTGTCTGTTGCCTGGCTACCAGTTTCTCTGTAGCTGGCTAAACGCTCTATTTGAGCGACGTAAACACAAATTAATAATAAAATTAAAAGAAATATGTAGTCATCCGACATAACGCGGTCGTTATTTACATTTCATATCATCAGTAAACTGTTGCATTACAAAGGCAACAATTGACACTTTAATATTACATTCCAAAGAGCGGCCGTTATCAGCCCCGTGGTGGAAAATGAAACCGTAACCGTACCAGCTGGCCCAGATCGGCATGGAATGGAACGGTTGCGCAATGAGAACCGTTCGGCCCGACGGTGGAGAAGTGGCTAAAGTTACTGGGTTGTCCTTTTTTCACATTTTCTGGGTTGGTAGATACACTGGGGAACTGATTTAGCACTTAAACATGGATTTTTTAGATTTTCATATGTCCCCTTGATATGTTCATGATATGTTTTCTTTCTTTCTTTTAAATCAGTAAAATATGCATTGACAGTTCCTTTAGTGTTGTTGGGCCTTTGTTTAACAGCAGTTAACATTTACTTTTCTTGTTGTTGATAAAGACTTCGATCCTAATTGGACCTACTTCACTGGAGGCACAAGTCTGCTGGGAGGCAACAACTTTGTTCAATTCACTGAGCATGCTTTAACTTACAGCTTCTTCCATTAGGACTGATTGGAAACGTGCGGTAAAGGACGGCCACTACCTGTTACGTCCCAGTGTGATGCCTTTAATGATGGAGCTTATGAGAGCTGTAGCAGGATCTACACTTCAGCAGTGCTTAACTTCAAGAAAACGGCATGGTGGTTAGGTACTGAATGTTGATTTCTTACTTTTTTATTCATGATGACACTGTAATGCGATATACTAAACATATACTGTAAGAGCTTCTGGCTGCATTAAAGTCACCATGAAATCAAAATTGACAATACTTTTTTTTTTTTTTTTTATTCATGTGCCCTCATCTCTTCTCTGATGACGTGTTCACTGGCGCAAGGGTGGGACAACCTGTCACTCACATGAGATCGACCAATAGCAAACCACAGCCATCCAATGATCCAGTCAATTCCCAATGGCCAAAATCAAGTCCCGCCCTAAATTTTTCCTTGTTCAAAAAGCAGTTTCGCTCAGATTTACGCCACAATAGGGAAGAAAAGACTATCACAACTTCTGTTTCATGCCGACCTAAATAATTACAGGGTTGTATATTTAAAAACAAACTATGTAGATCAATAAAGCACTGCATTTCATACACTGCAATAAAAAATGTGCAAGCTATCAGTAGCTATGTTTTCATACACCTATTTTTATGCATGTTTTGGGATATTGCATACAAAAAAACAAAAAAAAAACACTGGAAGGAAATGCCAAGATGTGCATAAATTCTAAAAATGTGCATAAAAACTTATTGAGGCAGATATATTTTATAGACATGCAGATAAACTTAGGGTACGTGTACACAACAACTACTAAAACGTCCATGAAAATGATTAAAAACGCTATACATGCCCCGGCCAGTAGTTGGCGATGTTATTTTGTAAAGAAACACTATGCATCTATTGACTGAACACATAATACGCGTGCGCATGACGTAATTTTTTTTTTTTTTTTTTTACAAATTTGCGTTTTTTAGTTTAGTTTGCAGTTTCCCAGGAAGTGACGGTTTTGTTGTTTTGAACGCATGGGATGGAAACTTGCTTTATTCTCAAATGTTTTATGCAATATTCCAATTTTGCGCACAAGTTAAATTCACAACTTTGTCTGTGACACAGCAAACAGTGTTCACATTAGCTGTGTTTCTATCCAGTGTTCTAAAGCATGCCAAAGCTGACAACTTCCATGTAGACAACATCAACAGCTTTCATTTAAGCTGGATCTTCTCCTTCCCCTTTTGCTCCCAGAGAGACAAGACGAAGGAGGCAATAGGAAAAAGTACACGATTCACTCATCTGTACACACTAAGGTGTGCAGTGGGCAGATGTGACATCATTACAGAGAGACACCCAGTACCCGCTATATTTCAACATCAGTTAAGTCATCTTATGCCCCTGAGAGGCAAGACAAAAAAAGTGAAGCTTAATTGGTGAACTGTGACTTGACTGCAACACTAGGCAATCACATTGTATTTTCAGGAGAAAGCCATTAAAAATTTGTGGGGGTTGGTAGTGTGAACATCACAAACAATAACAAACTAGAAGAGGCCAACTCACTGCCAGAAAGTTAAGGTAAAAAAAAAAAAAACTAGTCGAGATTAAACCTGAATACTTCACATGCTGGTTTTATTTTAAGAAAGTTTTAATGCATAATTCTGATTTAATAAATAAAACAAAGATTATTGGAATACTAATATACTATTTCAGTCTTTCTTCTTCAAAATTTCACTTTTAATTCAATGTGTTACTTGCCATTTCTTTGTAATTATTTGAAAATTGTTATTTTTATTTTTAGTGTATGAATTGACATGACACGACATAAAACTTTTTATGTGTTTTAGCCATTTATTTACACGGCCTGAAAACGCAAACTTTTGAAAACGGGTTTCAAAGTGCAAGTTTTTGAAAATGATACGGTTATTGTCTCTGCATTTTGCATACAAAAATGCAAATCTGTGAAAATGGTTATAGCATGCACATGCATATGCGTATATTGACATTGCCAACTACTGGCCTGGCATGCATAATACAACATTTTAGGTCATTTTCGTGGATCCGCGTTAACAGGGACAGTTTTGACAATGTGTCGTCTGTGCGCTAAAAATGCAAAACTTTGTTTAATGAAAATTAAAAATGTTGCCATGGCAACTAACTGAAAAAAGTTTGTTTTAATTTTTAATTTAAATTAAATTAATAAAAAAATTTAATTAATACTGAGTGAAGCATTGTGTTTTTCATCGACAAACCTGGTGCACTACATATAAATATGTGGTTTTTAAAGTATTAGTTCACTTTCAAATGAAAATTACCCCAAGCTTTACTCACCCTCAAGCCATCCTAGGTGTATATGACTTTCTTCTTTCTGATGAACACACTATCCTGACGCATCCAAGCTTTATATGGGGGTTTAATAAAGGCCTTCTGAAGCGATGCATTTGTGTAAAAAAAAAAAAAAAAAATCCATATTTAATAAGTTATGAAGTAAAAATCTAGCTTCCGCCAGACTACCTTCTGTATTCAACTTACGAAGAAAGTGTGAAGTGTGGCATCGTGTCAGATAAGCTTTTTCCATAAGTTGAATAGGAACTTCCTACGCCTTGTAGGACGTAGCATAAGCTTTTTCAACAAAAATATGAGTTTTACACTTTCTTCGTAAGTTGAATATGAAAGGCGGTCTTGTGGAAGCTAGAAATTTTACTTCATAACTTGTTAAATATAATTTTTTTTTTTTTACAAAAATGCATTGCTTCGCTTCAGAAGGCCTTTATTAACCCCCCGGAGCCGTGTGAAGTATGTTTATGATGGATGGATGTGGATGGAGGCACTTTCTTCAGCTTCATACTTGTTGGTATCGCTCACTGCCATTATAAAGCTCGGATGTGTCAGGATATTTCTTAATATATCTCAGATTATGTCCACCAGAAAGAAGAAATTCATATACACCTTGGATGGCTTGAGGGTGAGTAATGCTTTCATTTGAAAGTGAACTAATCCTTTAATTGACCATAGGTGCAAATGTGATCTAAGAGCTCTGGTAGATGGGAAGAGTTTGGTCTGTTCCTCAGAGAAAGCTATCATGGATCATGCAGATTTATGGTGCTTTTCTTGTAGCTTGGCTCTATAAATCACCACCCACTGCATTACTTTACAAACAAAAGCTTGAAGGGAAGTAAATAGCAACAAAATGTTTATGGTCTAACCCAGTGTTTCCCAACCCTGTTTCTGGAGGCACACCAAACAGTGCACATTTTGGACGTCTTATCTTATCTGACCCATCTATTTCTTGTCTTGGAGTCTCTACTAAGAAGCTGATGAGTTGAATCAGGTGTGTTTGATTAGGAAGAGTTGGAAAATGTTAAGTGTTGGTGTGCCTCAAGGAACAGGGTTGGGAACATGATCTAAAGGACCAGATTTCTTTTGGGACACGTTTCTTTTCGGACTGCCTTAATTTTCCATGACTATCATGTCTGCTCTGTGTCAAAAGGTCAGATCAATGTTTGGCTCCTGGTGAAGAGCTAAATTGGTGACTTGCTGCAATTGGACACATGGGAAGAATAATCCTGTAGAGTGGAGAAGCATCATCATCACAAGTAGAGAGCCAGAATTGCTTTTGCCACTCCACAGCCGTCCTCTGTGCATATGCCAGTCTGTTTGACTGCAGAGTGGCTTCTTAAGAAGAACCGTAAGTATGAGAGACATTGGCACCAAAGTCTTCTGCACAATTGCATAGTGCTTGATGAGATTTTTGACACACACGAAGGTCACTCAAATTAACAGATGTAGTATTACTAAAAAAAAAAAAAAACTACTTGCCAGAATGGCAGCAGCTGGTACTTTACAGAGAAGAGGTCCTCAGAAAGAGATGCCCTTATTCCCTTTTTAGCATATAAGCAGCGTCATGGGAAGTATAAAATAACCACAAATCTGGTTAAATAAAGTTGTTAAATGAGGCTGCAACACTGGGCTTTTTCCACTGATGGAGCGAATCAGAGAGCACATATTACCCACAAACTCACTAAGCAACAGCTGAGCCTGAAGCAGCTATACACGCAAGAACCAGCCAACTGGCACATTCCCAGTAAAGCCAGATCCAGGGAGAACCAAGATAAGTGGATATTCTAGTGCAGATCTGTTTCATAACAGCTTGACTGATGATTCTATACACTCCGTTGCTTAGAAATCTTGACAAAGACCAACACTTATTTTCATCGCAGTTAAGAAACATTTATTTATTAATTAATCGGCTTGTTAATTCTTTCTAAGCATTTTGGTTGAGCCTAAGTTGAAGATACATTCAAAGCATTATCTTTAAAATTCACAACATGCTTGACAAACCCATAGACCTATAAGACGCAAAAGAGGTAGTGGTACAGATATACTGTATATGAGACATTTTATATAATGTTGCAAACAAAGTCAACCTTTTTTCTTTCAGCTGTTGTCCATGAAAGACTATAAATGCAAACAGTTTTAGGAAATTTGCTATAGCTTTTTGAACCATATATTAATTTATTCAAAATACATTAAAAATGGAATTCATTCATACAATTACTTGAACACCTCCGTTCAAATGTTTAGGGTCAGCAAAAATTAAAAATGCTTTGATAAGCATAAGAGACTACTTTCAAAAACATTAGAAAATCTTACTGACCCCAGACTTTTGAATGGTAGTGTACCTTTCCAATAAAGAGAATGTTTTTCATTTATGAATTAAAATAATATTTTAGGTGAATTTAATAAAAGAGTGAATTTTTGAAGAAAAAAAAAAAAAAAAAAAAAAAAACAAATCAGTTTGGCCTAATCTTTTATTTCTATTACTTTATTTATATTCTAAAAACTTACAAAACTGCTTATTTGGAAATATAAAATATTAAAATATTTTAAATACAACTAAACCATTTGATGCAACCATCTTATATATATACCGGTCAAAAGTTTGAAAACATTACTATTTTTTGTTTTCTCTTATGCTCAAAGGCTGCATTTATATATATATATATATATATATATATATATATATATATACATATATAGTGAAATCTTATTGCAATTTAAAATAATGGTTTTCTATTTTAATATACTTTAAAATACAATTTATTTCTGTGATTCAAAGCTGCATTTTCATCAGCCATTACTCCAGTCTTCAGCGTCACGTGATCCTGAAATCATTCTAATATGCTGATTTGATACTCAGTTATTATCAATGTCGGAAACAGTTGTGCTGCTTAATATTTGATACTTTTTTCAGGATTTATTGATTAATAAAAAGTTAAAAAAAGAACAGAGTTTATTCAAAATAGAAATCTTTTCTAACAATAGGAAATCTATCAATTTGTATCAATTTAACAGATCCTTGCTGAATAAAAGTATTAATTTCTTTCAACCCAAAAAAAAAAAAAAAAAGAAAGAAAAAAGTATCACAGATTATAGAAAATATTAAGCAGCACAATTGTTTCCAACATTGATAATAAATCAGCATATTAAAATGATTTCTCAAGGATCATGTGACATTGAAGACTGGATTTATTTCATGCATTACAGAAATAAATTATATTTTGAAGTATATTAAAATAGAAAATCGTTATTTTAAATTGTAATAATATTTCACAATATTACTGTTTTTTCTGTATTTTTAATCAAATAAATGCAGGCTTGATGAGCATAAGAGACTTCTTTCAAAAAATAGTAATGTTTCCAAACTTTTGACCGGTACTGTATATGTATATAAGCAATAAATGTTTTACAAAACCATATGACCACATGTGCTTTAAACTAGTTATTCAAAAGATTTTTTCTTTTCTTTATCATAAACACTCTTATATATCATCTTATATACCATCCTGTATAGCAATAACCCAAAATGAGACTATGAAAATAGCAGAGGAATATTAAAGTGACATAAATTCTAAAAATATGTTCAAATATGATCAAATTGTTATGAACGTTCGCCATGTGAACATTTGAACCAAACAACTTGATGTCTGTGCTGTCCTGATAATTGAATCTATTCATACCTCTGGAAAACCCATGAGTTACATTCACAAAACATATAGCCACCACCACACAGTGACGAAAGCTGCCAACACTGACAAAACACAGACGCGAGAGACTTTACATTACATACATCAGTCACCATCCTCATCAAGAACACAAAAAGCACTGCTTCCTCTCTACCTGACAACCTGTGCCTATATGACAGGTTTTGTTATGTAATAACAGCTCAAATGCTGTTAAAAGCCACCGTAAAGAAGAGTTTTATACTTTGGTGAGCACTGATTTGACAACTGTTGAGAGTGTAAGTGGATTATGTCACATTAAATGTCATGAAGGCACTTGTCATCATCATCTTCTTGCTGCTTTTGCTCCAGAGGCGACCCCGGGTTGACCCGTCGCTATGATTGGATCCTTCACATGTGGCAGCTTCCATTAGGCTTACCGTCTGTGCCGGCTGCACGGTGTGGATCCGGTTTACTACCCGGTTAGGGAACGCACAGCCAAACACCTTCTTGAAGCCCTTGCGGAAGTGCTTAGACACCAGGGCATACACAATGGGGTTCAGGCAGGAGTTGGTGTACGCCACCAGGTGAGAGAGAATGCGGATGACATAGGTTGTGTGGTTGAGCGGGAAGTGGCCGAACAACACGCACAAGATAACCAAATGATGCGGCAACCAACACAAACAGAAGAGCACGGCCACAATGATTATCATCTTGGTCACCTTGCGCTTGGCCTTGCGGGAGTCCGACATATCCTGCATGGGGTCCACTGAGGTCCAAAGGTAGCGGATGGTGCGGGCGTACGTGATGCCGAGAATGAGGACTGGGATGAGGTAGCCGAATATGAAGGTGCAGACGTCCATGGCTCGACGATGATGGATGTTCCACGCTGGGATGCAAAGGGTGGTCCCATCTAGATCCATCTGCTGGTAGTAGCTGAGATAAGGGCTGGAGAAGAACAGCGACAGCACCCACACCAGGCTAATGGAGGTTAGCGCATTACGGGGTGTTCTTGTCTCTCTTGAGCGCAAGGGATACCGAATGGCGAGATATCTGTTGAGAAAATGCAATCATAACATCAATAATAATTTAAAGGGTTAGTTCACCCAAAAATGAAAATTCTGTCTTCAATTATTCACCCTCATGTCATTCCACACCCGTAAGACCTTCGCTCATCTTCAGAAGACAGATTAAGATATTTTTGATCAAATCTGATGGCTCAGTGAGGCCTGCATTGAGAGCAAGTTAATTTAGACTTTCAAACGTCCAGAAAGCTACTATCTAGTGATGGGAGATTTTAAAACACTGCTTCATTAAGCTTTACGAATCTTCAGAGCGCCAAAGTCACGTGAACCATTGAAATTTTCTAACCACTTATGATGTAACAAAGCCTAGTTTACTTTGGTGCTCCAAAACAAATTCGAAACAAAAGATTTGAAGCAGTGTTTTGAAATTGCCCATCACTAGATATTGTTGAAAAGTCGTTATTTTGGCACACAAAAAGTATTCTCGTTGCTTCATAACATTAAGGTTGAACCACTGTAGTCACATGAACGGTTTTAAATATGTTTTTAGTAGCTTTCTGGCCGTTTGAAAGTGTAAATTAACTTGCTGTCAATGGTGGCCTCACTGAGCCATCAAATTTTATAAAAAATATCTTAATTTGTGTTCTGAAGATGAACGAAGGTCTTACGGGTGTGGAACAACATGAGGGTGAATAATTAAAGACAGAATTTTCATTTTTTGGGTGAACCCTTTAAAATTATTACTAAATGAATTACTTGTGATTGTGATTCTTATAAATTATTATAATGTGATTATTATAAATGTGATTATAATAAATGATTTTTCCATCCACATTATTTTTATTCCTGTTCCCTCATAATCAAAATAACTCCCCTTCCTTCTTGCATCAACTTCTCTGATGAAGTGTTTACTGGTGTGAGGGTGGGACAACCTGTCACTCACATGAGATTGACCAATAGCAAACCACAGCCATCCAATGATCCAATCAATTCCCAATAGCCAAAATCAAGTCCCACCCTACTTTTTTTCTTATTTTCTGGTTCGATCTATTTGACTTGGATATATACATCACAATAGGGAAGAATTTTTTTTTTTAGCAATTAATAAAAAATTCAGCCTAATATTCTGCACAAATATCCTTCACAGTATAATGTTATGATTATATTATTCTGATTATATTAATCATTTCATTTTAAAAGTGCTTAACATATGTTAATCCTTAAAATGCATTATTAAACACAGCTCAACTTATTTGGGTATTATTTTTGCATTGTTTTAAAAATAATACCAAAACAAGAGAATTAAAGATTATAACTGTATTTGCATCGCAGACCGTCAAATATGTTAGTTTTTTTTTCTGCACTGTTCTGATTACGTGCCGTGCATGCTAACACTTTCCTTCAGTAGCCTAGAATTTTTGCATATTATTATTATTGACTTTATATAACTTCTCAATCAATTATGCGTTTCACGACTCGCTGAACTGGAAAGAAAAGCGCGCGCTGTTTGTGCGCAACAGGATGATAAACGTACCTGTCCAGAGACACAGCTGCCAGAGTAAAGATGCTCGCGTACATGGTCAGGAAGATGATAAAGTGCACAGCTTTGCACACGAAGGGTCCAAAAACCCACTCGTCCATGGTGTAGATGGTAGCCTGGAGAGGCACGCAGAAGACGATGAAGGAGAGGTCCGCCAGCCCGAGGTTCAGGATGAACAGGTTGGTGCTCTTTGTGTTCATCTGGCCGTTGCGGATGAGAACTGCGAGCACAAGACAGTTCCCCACGGTACCAACCAAAAAAATTATAGAGAATATGACAGAAATTATTACTGACTCAACTTTCCAGTTCGGGGAGAAGTGAATGTGCTGAGATGAGTTCATCTTTCATGCAGTAAAATGTCTAAAAAGCTTCAACGCTGCATAGGCACCATTTAGACACGCATAAAGAACATCTACGTTGTCATTTTTTGCGCACAGTCCTATAAAACACAAACACAACGAGAAACAAAAGGCATCTTCTATCTGGATGGTTTTCACGCAGGTACAGCTGAGGTGAAGGTGGTGAACATCTGATCATCACTCCCATCACCAGCCTCCTCCCCTTATACTCAACTATTTATCAAGAACTTTTTTCTTTCTTATAGGCTACAAAACATTTATATAAATGTAGAAAACTCATAAAAATATTATATATGTATATATATATATATATATATATATATATATATATATATATATGTATATATATATATATATATATATATATATATATATATATATATATATATATATATATATATATATATATATAACGTACGAGACTGAACGCGATTTGCTTAGCGGTCATGTAAACAGCTCTGCAACATGTCGACAGATGAGGCAGGCACGTGCACAGGTAGGGCTCAACCTGTACAGAGCACTTGCTCTTTTTTCCCTTACACTTCGAAGTGCCCTTTTTTTGATAAGGCAAGCACAATAAACCTCTCAAAAATCGAAAATTGGCGCATAGACTCGAAAATAGTCCCATAGACTACAGCGAGACCATAGACGTCTTTTCAGCTGCCGCAATCTGTTTTGGCGCTCTTTGCGCGCGCCTCAGTTCAAGTGAAGAGGCAGCGCGGAATACATGAAACAATAGTCTCTTCCACTTTACTAGTTACAACACGAAATAAAATGAAAACGAACAGGTATGTTGAAAGATAAAGTACAGTGTACCGAAATACATATCATGTCACATGTAATAGCTCAATTAGTGTTTCAACAGCAGAAAGATGTCAATAAAACAGCTTGTAAACAATGTCACATTGTAATGTTACATTTACCTCAGAAAAGCCATTCATTGCCCAAAAACATGTTAGTCAGCTAGAAAAATTAACTTAGAGAGCAGCATTTTGCTAAATATATGCACTAGGCTATATTTCATATTCATTCTATTTTTACTTAACACTTTCTTCAGTACTATTTATTGTTTGAATAAATCCATATAATTTAGGCTAAATGTTTATATTAAAAAACGTGTAGAAACATAATTATGTCATTAAAATTGATTAGTATAACGTTTATTAATTTTACCCTTTAATATCATAAATATGTACACTTTAAAAAAATTGTCCTGTGAATTTACAGGTAATTACTGGCAAAAAAAAAGTTGCCAATACTTTACTGTTTATTTTACAGTTCTTTACCGTAATCTACATTGCAGTATGTTGTTGTAAAAATACCATGCACTCAATTAATCTGTCAACTAATTTCATTTGCAGAAATCGACTGCCTTAAATTGTCTGACTGCCATTTAAATTCATAAACTTATATTTATAACTATATGAGCATATTATTCGCTTGAACTTATTTCATTTGAGTCCACTAAAAAAAAGAAATAACGACATTAAACGAAATCATTAAAACTAGAAACATCAAGTCAGCTTAAATCTCTTGCAGATAACTGCTAGCTAACAGAGTTGCCAGTAAATTACTGTTTTTCTACAGTTTGTTGCTGTAAAATTAATTTAGTTTATTACTGTAGAAAAGTGTTCCACTATGCATGTTTATTGAGCTTACACCTTTAACCCTTTAAACCCCACAACAAAATCCCCAGTGTTTAATGAACACTTATGTGTCCACACTACAGGGTGTTAGAATAACACTGAAGCACTGTTGAAGTTAATGAGATAATTCAGTGATTAATTAAGTGATGATTGAGAATTAGTGACAAACACCTGCTGTTAACAAGCAGAATCACTGAAGGAAAAGAAACAACAAGAACAGAAAAACGACGAGCAGAAACACAAGAACTACAACTGACTTCCAGCCACAGCCTTAGATGAAATCAACTGGAGATAAAAGAAGACATTAAATCGCTCAATATCTCAGCAGAGGAGGATTAAACAACAAAAATAATATTACCAGCTTCACTTATTACTAACCAGATTAACTTTATTTCTGTCAGACGTCTACAGAAGCTCTTATTGAGAAATAACAGAGCTTCAGGTGTTGTTTTATTGTTTCGTTTGACATTACCATGATGGAGATCAGTGTTCGCTTTAGTTGTGCTCTTGACACTTGACTTGTAAAGTTAGTTTCTCTTTGGCTGCTGTAAATGTGTTTTTTTTTTTTGTTTGTTTAGGTTTTTTAAGACACGTATGGTGTGAAGAAGCCAAGAGAAATTGTAATAGTGTGTTGTTGGTTATGTTTTGATTATGACATGATCATTATGTAGTGCTTAATTCACTGAATTTATCCAGTGTCTAATCCATTATCAGAAATGTTGTTTTAATAAATTTTGTTTTATATTACCAACACTGTGATACTACAGCAAAGGATGAAGCAGTGCTGAGCAATAAGTTAAGGATTTTTAAATTCATCATTTACAAAAAATGTTTGATCTGTGGCATCACTTAGATTCACACAGACATCAAGAATCAGCGTATGACTCTCAACAACCGTGACAATCAACAAAAACAATAAACAGATCAACTCTGAACATCATAAAACGCACTACTAAAAGTCAACACAAAAACAACAGCAAAAATAAAGGCAAACAGCAAGAATTAAAGAAAATAACCAGTCAATTCAGCTGCATCATTTTTTCATGCCGCAATGCATGCTGGGAGTCATGGATGATTTTAGTAATATGCTGGTACCCAGCATGCATTGTGGCATGAAGCTTTTGATTGTCACCATTGTTGTGATTCATACGCCAATTCTTGATGTCTGTGTGACTTTCAGAAGTTCAAAATGTTTTGAGCACAAACTGTATTCAGAAATCCTTCATATTATCTGGTTGTAACAGCGCTGATGGATCTTATGCGTAGAATCACAGGAATACCATAATAAAAATATAAAACATGACCTATATAATAATAGATTAGTCTCTGATGAGATCAATATCAAGCTATAAAATGATGATTGCAAGCATTAATAACTGGCAAACATTATCTGATTACTTTTTCTTTTTCGGCCATAACAAATGTGTTTTAAAAACACTGTTACAGCAGCCAAAGAAAAACTAATGTTAAATAATCAAGGGTCAAGAGCACAACTAAAGCAAACGCTGACCTCCATTATGGTAACGTCAAACAAAACAATAAAACAACATCTAAACCTCTGTTAATTCTCAATAGGAACTTCTGTAGATGTGTGACAGAAATAAAGTCAATCTGGTTGGTAATAAGTGAGTTGTGGAGTTGTTTAATCAGATCTTTGAGAGATTTAATGTCTTCTTTTATCTTCACTTGATTTAATCTTTTTCTGTTCTTGTTGTTTCTCTTTCCTTCATTGATTCTGCTTATTAACAGCAGGTGTTCATCAGTGTCTGAATTCAAACACGTGTTTTCATTCACTCTGTCAAGTGGACTATATTATTAAACTAATGTAGGGAATAGTGAATGAGGGTATAGGGTGTGATTTGGAACACAGCCTCAGTGTCGAATTTGAGCGCAGTTAATTCACGGTATATTGCTGTAGGCTACTTTCTTGAAAACGTCACATATTACCCAGAATGCATTGTTTTCTACAGTATATTACTGTTTTAATGGAAAACAGCATGTTACTGTCAAAATTTGGCCATTTTTTTACAGCAATTTTTTACAGTGTACCAATTTTTTACAGCCCCAAATTAATAATTATTGTATCACAGTTAATCGAATCGAAATCGAATCGCATGGTTGTGAATTGAAATTAAATTCAATTGTGAAATTTGTGTCAATGCCCAGCCTAATAGTGTCAATAAATCTTAATTTAACGGATTAAACGGAAAAGAGGCTCACATACTTTTGATTTTCCTGGCGAAAACGTCCCGAGTCCTGTGTGCAGGCTTTCACATTGGGGCTGCGTCCGAAATCTTAAAAATGCTGCCTTCTGAGGATGTATTCCAAGGTAGGAAGACGTTAAGACACGTCCGAGATGTAGGCTATACTTTGCTGCTTTTGATATCCCACAATCCTGTTTATTCTGTGACAGTTGAGCTAAAAGAAAAAAAAAAAAAGATGGCGTCTAAAAGTTACGGTTTGGTGGTCAGTTTGTGTTGAAATGTACATTTTTGACCAACGTTTACCACTTTCGCTGTCATTTCTAGTGAGAAATTAATATTGTAGTACTTGCGCTTAGTTATCACAGAAGCTCGCTCTACTTCTGCTTGGTTAGGGCTAAATCTAATTATACAAATGTAAAAATAATAATAATAAAAAAACCTTTAAAGCAGTTCAAATGTTGACTTATATCTTAAGAAGTGATTATAAATAGTTTATACTCTTTATTATATACAGAAATGGACCATGGTGAACATAGTCTGTGAACCCCGTTTTGTTTTCAGACAGTTTAATATAACTTTCAAAACAGTCCAGTACAAACGTTACTGCCACTCATCAACAGCAGCTGTCACAGTCGCTAGGCGACAAGAACAATCCTCCATAGGCTAGACTGTCCCATTTAACAATGCTCATTCCGACCTTCATGGCCTTCGAAAGGGGTGGCCTTTGAAATCCACATCATTCAAAGGATGCAGCCTCTGAATTCTCGTTTTTCTGGTCTCGTTTTTTAAGCTTCATTATAAGCCGTTCACACGTTGGCAATAAAAAACTGATTAACTTTAATGGCTGGATCAATTGTGACAACTTACCCCATATAATGTGACAATATACCCCACTACTGGAGCATGTTGTCACAAAAGGTCTTGCCTTTTGACCACAAATTGGCACGACCACAAAAGGTCGTGCCAATTTAAGATTGGTCTTCTGTCGCTTTATAGTAAGAGTTCACACTCACAGACATCATTTATCTATTGTAGATTCCAGACCCGCATCTGACAACTTGTGTTATCATGGTGGTGCCTGCTGCTTCACAAATCCTCAGTTCATCCCCATCATCTCTCTCGTGTTCCTGCAACAGATCACATGTCATTAACACTGCTGATATCTAGTTAATGTAAACTATAGGATATAGCGATGTTATATGTGTACCAAACACATGCAGTGAGGCTTTACCTTTTGGGGTCAAGGGTGTTTTCAGCATGCTTGGAGTGCTGTTGACCAATCGCCATCAAGGAACCAGAACAATTTGTTATAATTAAAAGAATAAGCTAAAAGCCAAGCTACAGTATATTGTGAATATCAGTCATAAAGTGGAATCTTTACAACCCTTTTAGCCATGACTGCATTCACAATTCAGCAAAGAATTAAGCACCTTATTGCTTTAATGCAATGGTTACTACATAGCAAAAATATTATGAAAATTATTATTTTATTAAGTAAATTTACTTATTAATTGGATCTTTTCACTAGAAGATACTGTATAGTCCCGGAAACATACCTAGAGCTAAGGTTAATACA
Source organism: Elopichthys bambusa (assembly GCA_037101425.1). Classification (NCBI taxonomy): domain Eukaryota; kingdom Metazoa; phylum Chordata; class Actinopteri; order Cypriniformes; family Xenocyprididae; genus Elopichthys; species Elopichthys bambusa. Next base: position 7,002,223 of record CM074449.1, read on the forward strand.
TAATATCGCTAGTAAGTGTATTTTATGTCATAGTTCTTTTGTGTTTTAGCAAAACTTTAATACTGAATTTATTCTAATAAAATAATATCATAAAAATATATTATTTTATTCAGTCCAATGCAGTCAATGATACACACTCTTTTAAAAAAGGCTTCAAAAGGTTTCCACAGTGAACAATTTGAAGAAATACTTCTGAAAAGAAAAAAAAAATTATTTAAAAAAAACATTTTAATGATCTAAATAAAAGTTTTTCACTTTAAAGAACCTTTTGTGGTATGTTAAAGGTTCTATGTGGAATCACAGATGCTAATAAAGAACCTTTATTTTTTAAATAAATATACAATATTCAGGATTAAATGCATTCTAAAGAAAAAGTATTAAATATTCTATTCTATCGGTTTTATTCTATTCTGTCCTCTGATCGCCCTCTAGAGGTGAATGAACAGAGCGACTTTTTAACTACAAAAAAGTTCATTGAGTACAATCCCTGGGTGAATCACATCAGATAGGAATACCTTACATTTGCATATTAAATTAATCTATGATCTATTTGTGATATCTGCAATGCCGTACCATGAAATACAAACAGTAATGCTCAGTCATATTCCACATATCTGTTTCTGTGCTGTATAAGAGCTCAAGAATCAAAGTCATTGCTGTATCTGACAGAAGCAAAATCTTTAAGTCTTGGTCTCTGATTGCTACAGGCAGAACTAATATCCTACAGTATCCCTTTCATCTGTCGTTCATCTCATCCTGGACCCAGAGATTTGACCCAGTTCCCTCAGAAGCACCCCATTCAGCCAGACCTGCCCCTGTCTGTACCCCACCATCCTTACAGTGTGAGTCACGTTTTTCCACTGCTACACATACACATATACTCGTTACTAAGTTTAACCGCTGCTTTTTATACCGAGGGATATCCAGGAGACAGAGCTGTGCCATTTGTTTCCTTCTAGATTCAGTGGCATTATAACAAGAGTTTCAGTTACTGGTAGCTGATAAAACTGATCGGGTGAGAGTTTTGGAGAACTTAATATGGATTTGACTCACTCTGTGCCTGATATTGCATAGCCAAGTCACAGAAAACACACTGGATCCAAGCAATCATTTAATTACAAAGGTATGTATGTACAGAGTTACTTTCTACATATAAAGATTTTGTCTAAATTGTAATATCAGTTTTTGACCTTTTGATTTGCAGAAACACGTATGTATGAACACGTAAACACACAAGTTTACCACGAGAGGGCAGCACTTTCACAAAAAATGATAAAACTGTGCTACTGGAGCAACACAAACTGATGCTTATGCAGTTTTAGGCCACACAGCACTATCCACCTGTTGCTATGATTCCGTTTTAACATATCTTACATTTTTGCATTAGCAAATGAGGACGGTATCAAATCATAATGAAGTTCTCAAATATCTAATGTTGCTTCAGAACTCGATAGAGGACAAACTGCACATTTTAAAATACATAAATCTGCGCATTGAGTGTGAATGTTTTACTGAAACCTCTTTGATGAAGTGTGCTTTCTTGCTTACCTTTCTTTTGGTATTTAGGGTATTAATGTCATTAATATTTTAAAATTATATTAATAATAATAATAATACTTACTATTTACTAATATTATTAGTTATGTTTGCATTTTTTAATTTTTCATTATTTCAATTTATCACAACTCCCCGCCAGCATTTTTATTTAAAGTTGCCACCCAGCACCACCATTTTTAATAATTTTAACAAAACTTTTATGACCCCCAGAATGTTTTGTTGTATGCTATACTTCCCTACTATATAGTAGATGAAAAACAGTATGTGACAAAAGAAGTATGTCTGAATTCACAGTACTCATAAAAAAGTATGTACCTACTACTTCCGGTGAGATTCTGAAGTGTTCAAACAACGGACACTTTACTATCCCATGAGGCCACGGGAGAGGATTTATTAATGGCAGTGAAGCAACACAACTGACACTGTACTTGACATGACAGTGACAACATGGCATATATAGTATGTCCAAATGACATTCATACTACACACATTCATACTAGAACATTAGAACATACTTTTTTAGCGATCATTAAGTAATTACTTATTCAAAATAAGTACCTAATCAAGAGAATGTGATTTCTCACACAGCCAATGCCTTTATCACTTGTTTCTGCTTCTTCTTCGCCTGTTTTAACCCAGAGATTCTGTACTATTTCAAAAGATGCGAAATACTGCCCCCTACCATATAACAGTGAAAACAGAGTTCATTTTCAGTGTTGTAATACTTAAGTAAAAAAAGGTGACTAAAAAAAGAAAACACCTACAGCCTTGTTTTAAAAAAAAAAGGGGGAAAAAAAAGAAAAGAAAAGTAGGCTATATGGTGTCCATTCATGCTGAAGGTCCATTCTCTCCAGACTCTGTGCTGGTTGGTTGCTACTTCTGAAAGAAATGCCTGAAATATCTGAGTGTTGAAAGTGGCCTAGGATGCCTCTGTAATGACTTAACCTTCTGTTGGTGGGTCACTGTCAAAATAATGACTACTGCTTTTGAAGTCAACTAAACAGAACTCCATTCATTTGGAGAAAGCGAAGAAAAACAGAGGAAAAGGAAATTTTTCCCTTCCTTTCCTCTGACCATTTATCACTTTCTTGTACATTCTTTACGTCACACAGTCTTTTTCAGAATACTCGCTGTCTGTTTTTGGCTACGGTTTTGCCGTGGCCTCCAAGTCCCAGTGATCCTTGAAGAACTGAGGGTTCTATATTTTCCGTTGGTCATAAATTGGTGCCTGCTTAGACAACTGTTACTGCTATGAGACTCTCATATCAGGTGAGTCTGGCCTGAATGACCCCTTTCTGTGCATTCTTACTAGCGGAAATGACACAATAGGCTGTGAACTTGTTGCTCTGGTGGGCTTGGCGTGTTCAAAGCTGCTGGGTGATATTAGGGTAACAAGAGCTGACAGCTTCATGCTGGCCACACATGGGAATATTTTGGGGCCCAAATGTGTGTCGGCTGGGTGTCTAAGAAAAGAGACACTATGGGAAGTGTAAGCTCCGCACATCTAACCTGCAATAAGAAATTCAAGCATATCCTTTTTGGGAAGCATAAATAAATGAATGAATGAATGAATGAATAAGCGAAATATAGACTTTACGGATTATTTTTGCATGCTGAATCATGGATGCTTACATTACTAAATGTTGTCTCGCAACAACCAGCCAAAGACATTTAAAAAGTTTAACTATCTTACCATCTGACATTGGGTCTGGGTTTTTTATTTGAATGATACGGATTCTAAAGATCCTTTTTTAGGATTTTCACGTGACATAAGCCTAAGTACTAAAAAACTCCATCTCATTTTCTCCTCCAACTTCAAAATCGTCCAATATCGTTGTTTTACCTTTTTTTTGTAAAGGTCGTTTGACTTAGTCTTAGCACTTTTGCTTTAGAAACACATTAGATCAATACTTCCCCCTATGTCACACGTGATTACATAATGCGTGAAGTGGACGCTAGTCGAACATGAGCATCTGTGGTTAAAAAGTATATACATTTTATTTATTTTTTTAGAAAATGACCAATCGTTTCGCCAGATAAGACCCTTATTCCTCGTCTGGGATCATGTAGAGCGCTTTGAAGCTGCACTGAAACTGAATTTTGGACCGTCAACCCATTTTACCCCAGTGAAGTCCATTATATGGAGAAAAATCCTGGAATGTTTTCCTCAGAAACCTTAATTTCTTTTCATATGAAGAAAGAAAGACATGAACATCTAGGATGACATGGGGGTGAGTAAATTTTTTAATTCTGAAGAGAACTAATACTTTAATGAACTCCCTGAATCAGAGTGGCTACTAAAACAACAAGTAATCATTACGTTGTGTGTGTGTGTGCGCGTGCATTTTTGTGACATATCAGGACACAAATTTGTATAATGACATGGGTATGACATAGGTATTACAAGGAGAGGGTGACTTATGGGGACATTACCCCATGTCCCCATTTTTCAAAAGGCTTATAAATCATACAGAATGATTTTTTTTTTTTGAGAAAGTAAAAATGTGCAGTTTCCTGTGATGGGTAGGTTTAGGGGTAGGGTTGGTGTAGGGCGATAGAAAATACGGTTTGTACAGTATAAAAACCATTACACCTATGGAATGTCCCCACAATTCACAAAAACAAACCTGTGTGTGTGAGAAACAGCCCACATGAATCAGATCTGAATCAAAAGCTTGTGATTTAACATTAAACTGTCAAATGTTTATACCCAGCCCCATAATCCAGAGCTCTTGTGATGCCATTGAGCAAATCAAAGGCTTTTAAAATCAAATGTACAATATTTTATTGTGCTGTTGTTCTGCATGGCTTGCATCTTAGGAAGAGCATAACATGGGCTGCATGATAGTCACTGTCAGACTCTTAAATAATGGTTTGTGTGTGTTGAGGCTGTGCGCTCTGTGCAGGAAGTTTTATTTCATCAATGGCTTTTTCATGGAGGCCCGCCAGAGCCGAAGCAGTACGGACATGTACGGACATGTCCATAATTGTAACCTTATTTAGATTGACTCAAAACACCTGAGAACCGGCCTCAATGCAATCTTTAAATGGGCAATCTTTAAGTGGTAGTCTTCTGTATTTATGTAATATTTAAGAATTCAAGAAAGTTATGCACGTTTTTTCTTTCACAAACCTGGGTTTCGTAAGGCTCGAGTTCTCTTCATCCCCTGAAATGCCTCTTTCCATTCGTGATAGCCTCACATGTTATGAATAGCGTGCGTTTCTAATATGTGTGTGTGTGTGTCTAGTGGATAGCGTCACTGCTTTGGGAAGGGGGCTAAAGGAGTGTTTCATTATAAACCTGTGCCATTAAAAAGCTGCTGGCGAGATCTGGCTTTTGGCTCCTGCTCAAACTTTCTTCCTTTTATACATATTTAGTGTGTGTGTTTGTGTGAGACTGCTTAAGGACCCCTAAGTGAGACCATTACACTACGACCTGATAAGAAATTAATTTATCAGTTTGTAGCGTTTTCGTTAAGCATCGTAAATCAACGTGCACTGTGTATCGACCAAAGCTTGTCGACAAAGTGCATTTGTAATGGAAAAACATGTATGAATTATAGCGGTAAGATATCACAAAAAGCGTTCAGTTGAGACGCAGATGATCATGGGTCAGAGACTCAGTTTGTGCTTTTATTATTTCAATCTGGAGTTCGTCTAAAATGCGGACAAGAGAGGGTGAAGTAAGAGCTAAACTTAGATGTTTGTCACACTTTTTGCTCTCCGTCTGTTTTTTTCACTCTTGTTCGGACGGTTTCTTAGAAGTTCAAAGGTCATGGAGGTCAGGTGGCGGTGCGTGCAGGTGCTTCTGGGAGTTTGGGAGAAGAAAGGGGGAGCGTGTGCAGGCAGCAGAGCCACAATCACGCAAGCTGCGTGTGGTTTGGCACTGGCAGCCAAGACCTCTCACTCTGAGCGTCTCAGACTTTCTCCCAGGGCTATCCAATCTTTTCTCCATCCTTCCACTCGCTCTGCCGGCTGCTGCCTGCCCCTGACTCCCAACCACACACAAATGGTTTGAATAAAAGACCGGCATGACTGGGCCATGTCTTCTGAAGAAATCCCAAAGAGTAATAGTTTACTTAGCTTAAATACCCCCGATTAGACGAATTGAAACATTGTTGTTATGCGGTGGAAATTCAAGGACCCATTGGCCGAGTCTTTTAACCCCATTCCGGAAAGGACCCACAGCAATTTCCTGTCATAGGTGAACCACAGGTTCTGGTGAACTTCAAACAAACAAAAAAAAAAAACAAATTCCAAAAGGAACGGCAGCATCAACAAATCACCTCAATGAAACTCCAAAACATGGATGGTGAAAAAGGCACAAGTTACATAAACCACATCCAAGTTACACAAAACAACAACTGTCCGGTACTGCCTCACTGAGCTGAACATCTCGTAATATTTTCCTTCCATATTTACAATGCCTTCAGAAGGATTTTAGCATTTCTAATGCTTCCTGAAATTCATGGAATAACCTCTCTGACAGTCACGAACAGCTTCAGTTCTTGGAGGAGGATTAGATAAACCGGAGATTGGCATTTGACTCTAATAACTAAGCATTATACCTGTTTGTAAGGAAGTTTTGAGGCATTTCGCCTTTATTTACAGGATATGTGGAGTGCAGACTGGAAAATAGAGGTGGGATCGGGACCTGACCCAGATCAGACTCAAACTTGGGTCTCTGAGAGCCAACAGCTCTTATACATGTTTTGAGACTAACGTATCACAGCCATTTTTCCTTTTTATCTACTTTTATTTATTTATTTAATATAACTAGAGTGTAATTTTGTCATGATCGTGTGAATGGAGTCTTCTGGTTAATGCAGTGCAATCATGTTTTTGGTCTGCCATCAGCAGGGCTAAACATCTAACATCAGTTTTTGAAGATATTAAAACTTTTATTCAGAAAGGCTGCATTAAATTGATCAGATGTGACAGTACAGACTTTTACATTGCTACAAAAACAAATCTGTTTTTTGAACTTTCTATTCAGAATCCTTAAAAAAGTATCTCGGTTTATTCTCGGTAAATTTATTTATTATTTTTAGTTTTTTAACATTAATAATAATAATAAATGTTTCTTGAGCACCAAATCAGCATATTAGAATGATTTCTTAAGGATCATGTGACACTGAAGACTGGAGTAATGATGCTAAAAAATTCAGCTTTGCCATCACAGGAATAAATTAATTTAAAATATATTAAAATAAAAATATATATATTTTTAATTGTAATAATATTTCACAATATTGCTGTTTTTACTGTATTGTTGATCAAATAAATTAAGTATGGAAGCTTGTTTCCGACACTGAATAAAAAATAAAAAGGTAATTGCGACAAAAGGTAATTTTATATCTCGCAATTCTGACTTTATAACATGCAGTTGCGAGTTTATATCTCACAATTTTGAGAAGAAAAAAAAAAAGGTCAGAATTGTGAGATAAAAAGTCACAATTACCCTTTTTTATTTTTTTATTCAGTGGCAAAAAGCCACTGAAAAGTCTTACCAGCCCCAAACTTTTAAATGGTAGTGTATCTTATTAATCAAAACCCATCTGATTACACTGGATAAAAGCCAGTACAGAGTAGATGGAATACCAGTAGGAATCATAATGCTCAAAATGGTGGCAATAGGAATAGAGTTTGTTTACTGCCTGTGCATTAAATAGACCAGCCATGGAAATTCCATTTAAAGTGCATGTCTTCCATTGACGCCCAACAAATGAAGCACTAAGTGAAATGCAGAAAACATGACATTGAGGGAAAAAAAAACAAAAAAAAACAAACAAACACAAAACACTCCAACTATAAAAAAATTTAATATTACATTGTTTGATTTATCTAGCGCTATTCATCTGCAACTGTCCACACATTACCAAGACAGGCCAGAATCCATATGAAATGACCAAGTTAATACAACCAGCCATCCTGGAATTCACTTTTCAAGAATACCCATCTCCCATCTGCACAGCTGCAGATGCCGCAGACAAGAGGTCATTTTCTCCCCAATCAAGGTGATTGAGGTTCTATTTCCAGACAGGAGTGCTTTGAACTCTGGATGCCATGGCTTGAGGGCATGCTCTGCTGCTGCGCTCAGCCAGCTAAACACTCTCGTTTAGGTGTGTTTGGCTGCCAAGGCTGAAGCTGGAAAAATGCTACAACGCATCTCACATATTTAAAGGGAGAACGGTTGGAAAGAGCATCTGGATACAGCACATGTCGTCAAGACCTGGCGAAGCTCACATGCATATTGGGCCCTTCTGTGCCATTAACCACCCTCTGCATCTCCAGAGACACGAGGGCATTTGAATTCCTTCTTTGCATCAAGGTCCACAGGCTGTTTGTAAAAGAATTACATCACCTGGGAAATACTTAGTTCACTCCACATTGTTGTCACTATGCTGGCCATTACCAGAGAATATAAAGAATGTAGAGCCTTTTATAGTGATGTCAAGTCCGCTACAATGGACCTAATATATAATATATTTTTCAAATCTATATTATAATATATTCTCTCTCTCTCTCTGTGTGTGAGATGGATGCAACAGCAAGCACCTTACTAAAGGTTATTGATGCTTTGGTAAACAATGTATGTCATACCTGATGAAAAGTTTCCATCAGGGGTGGTTTTTCATTACCACTATAATGGTGTAAATAAATAGTGCTCACACACTATTTGAAAAGTTCAGTTCAATAAGAAATCCTGAGCAGTATGTCTACAGTCAAACTGATTTAAAACAAAATTACCACCAGTTGTACACCAGGTGTACACACTAGAGAAAAGAGAAGTAGCTTACTGTTCCACCAAAACAATCTCATATTCTGTCAGGTCTTTTCCCGATCCTCTTTATCAACCTTGAAGCTTGGTTCAACTCTTTGACCCATCAAGACTGTCACTTCACCTGAGCCAGACTAAAATTAATCTATTAACCACATTCTAAGAGCTCTCCAGAGCCTCTAATATAGATCGAGAGAGCCCTTTGCATGCCTTAATTTCCTCGAGGGGAAGCAGGGCTTAAAGTCCCAGTCGCAGACTGATTTTCCACTGTTTTAATGAGAATGACAGAGAGAGGGGAGACCACGAAAAGGGTATTTATAGAAACAGCTGGAATGTGAAGGGCTAATTGTGCTTAGTCTATTGCTCCCTTCATAGTCTGTTCACCATTACAGTGTTTTTCAACAGTAAACGCCGAGAGGAGAGATACCTAGAAGAAAGGTATCTGAGTAGCATGACCTATTTTCACCCACACTGACAGAGAAAAAAAACATTGTCTGGTCTAGAGCTAGGCAATATTTCTTGCTTTAAATGTGAAAGGTTACGGGTTCAGAACTCACTTTTTGGAAAAATTTAAGCCTGGGTTAAAATATAGATTTTCCGATTTCATGATTTTCATTTTGAGCAATTTTGACTTGAAACCAAGATCGATCTTTTACTTTTGAGCAGAATTTGCAGTCCGAAGTGAATGAGCACTTGTGTGCACTGCAAAGTAATGCCACAAATTATATATATTATCCCAGAAAACAAGCGAGCGAGAGAGAAGTCCTGTTTTCACCTGCATTAAGATGTGTTTACGGTAATTCGATCAGAAGTGGTCAGCCAAGACGTGTTACCGTTTACACCTGATACATACCTCATGTGTTTCTAATGTGTCTCCTGTGACCACATGCGTTTGGATTTCGTTGAGACCCTCCTCGCTTATTTCGTCACACTCTACATCACTTTCACATGCAGTGCACGAATACTATTGAATGAACGAACTCTTGTTACGCAACTTACGTGGATGAATATAATAAAGACTAATGTGTGGTGCCATCTCCCGGAAATAAGCTTTTGCCGGTTGAGATGTCTGTGTATTCCACATGTGAACCGATTCTTTTTAGTGAATCATAAACATACAGTGCAACCGTGTTGTACAATTCACAAACAAAAGAAACTCTTGTGCCAGTTCTATTAATGGATTTTTTAAATATCCTCTGAATCAGTCTGAATCCGTCAGAGCTGTTCTTGAATCAACATCAAGTTTTTAATACTTCCAGACAGTGATTAAATATTTTATATTACAGGAATATTCTTACTTCAGCATGTTACATTATCCCTTGAGTGACAGGCATAAGGGGATGTTCAAACAGAATGCGTTTGCTCTTAAAAACATGAGATGCACATAATAGTATCCAACTGCAGAGCTGCAGCACTGATGAATGGAAAAGGCGGCAGGGTTTCAAGCACAACACGTTGAAAAAGCTGCAAGACGTTGTGCAACGGTCAAAGATGTCCATCTAGCGCATATTTACATAGAAAAACTATTAAAAAGTCATTTAAAAATCTATTAAAATCATCTCTATAAGAACCTTATGATTGGCCCAAAGCAGACTTCTTACGTTAGCGCGTTCTCACTTCGTACATGCTCATACCAGTAATTTACTGGTAATGTTACAACTTCCCTTTTACTGATTTACCGGTATTTTTTTAAAAGGTCCTGTTCACACATGATCTCTTACTGGTAATTTACTGGTAATTTACCAGTAAAGACTGTATGTGTGGAAGAGGCTATTGTTATGTAGCGACAGATGACTGTCTTTATGAATTAAAACACTTTTTTATTCAGAAATTAAGTGAGTCATTGAATCATTCTCTCAACCAATTTGTTCAAAAATTCATGCAGTCATGCAGGAACGTGTTGGTGGAGAAAAAACAGACCAAGTAACAGGCAATATTATGTCAAAAACATAAGTTACTCAATATTAACATGCTGTTTATTGAACTGTTGTATAAAACCAAAATACGAGGCTGAGGGGCCAAATGTGTCTAAAAGCATGTCACAGTATTTCCATTAAGTGCGGTATTATGGCAGAGCAAAAGAGACAGCACTCATTGTTTCAAGTTAAAGAATCACTGTGAGCAAAAAGTATATTTTCCTTCATTAACCAAAGCAGAAATGCCATAGTATCATCACTGGGCCAGCACCTCACTTTAAACACGGATTTAAACATTGAAACGAATGTCATAAATGTCCATGATAATTTATTATAATCCTACTTGATTAATATTTATTATTTTTATATTGTATTTCTTTTTCCGGTCATTAGTTGTTTTGTCCAATAATGCTTTAAAGGGATAGTTCACCAAAAACAAAAAACAAAAAAAAAAAACAAAGAAAATTCTGTCATCATTTACTTACCCTCAATTGTTTCAAACCTGTATGCATTTCTTTGTTCTGCTAAACACAAAGGAAGATATTTGGAAGAATGTCAGTATCCAAACAGATCTCCCATTTACTACCATAGTAGGAAAAATAAATACTATATAGTCAATGGAGGGTGAGATCTGTTTAGTTTCTGACATTCTTCCAAATATCTTCCTTTGTGTTCAGCAGAACAAAGAAAAGCATACAGGTTTGGAACAATTGAAGGTGAGTAAATGATGACAGAATTTTCCATTTTGGGTGAACTATACCTTTAATTGAAATATGGTATGAAAACACAATCATGCCAATAAAATACTTTAAACAAACAAATGAATTTACTTAGATCAATAGCCCCCTTAACACTCCTTAAATGTGGGAAACCATGCACTAACTAAACAAACACTGTTTCCTAGAAATCACAAAATCAGTTACAGAGCACAGTGTCATGTTTTCTGTTTGTTGTCACTAAACAAAATCTGATTTCAGTTGTTGGGGCTATTTGGTGTGTGCATATAAGGGTCATATGAGTCTAAACCCTAGTAGGAGAACCTGGGTGCAGAGATGTTGCCTGCAACCTTGGAAGGGCATCCAAAGAAGAAGAAAAAAAAAAACATCTCCGCATGACTGCACTTTAAAACGTGGACGTAATCCTTTGCAATATGAACCAGGCATTACATACTCGCTGTAATTAAACATATTAAGCCGGACAATGCGGAGCAATCAGTTGATCTCTCATGTATACATTAGAGCAAAAATCGACATGGAAATAGCGTGTTGGAAAATTTGATCCCACAGAACATGCGCACACACAGCCCTGTGTCACTTAGCATGCGACAGAGCGTTTGCTCACAGCCCACATCTGTGCAGCACTCAACTCCGCTCCGCACAGGGCCAAACACCCAGCGGTCTTTTGTTTGCATTTCTCGATGTTGACAGTACTCTGACCTGATGTGAGGGAAGGCCAGACTTTAAATAGCACATCCGCACATTAGGCTACCATGTGCAGTGAACTGGCGCAAAAGGTGCTGTTACCCTTCCCCCAAACCCTGTGAAGAAGTTTACAGACAACAGATTATTTATTTCAAAGGCTGTTTCTATCCAAACAGATTGGGCTCCAAAGAGTGAACGAACTGTTTAGCAAACAATATACAGACAAGCACCTGTTAACGTCCCACTTAAACTGTGCCATTTTCTTTTAGTCTCGCAATAAACTCAGCTGCTCATTAGAACTCTCTAACGGTTATTAAACGAAACAGTGGACACAATGCAAAAGTTACTTTTAAAAGGGAAAACATAACTTTTACTGATAGCTCTTCTCAGGATTGTTCTGGACTTCTTAGATTAGGTCTTGAGTCAATTTCATTAGGTGTGCCGGAAATCAGGCTTTGCAGACATTTTATTTGAGGAAACTTTGGGGACAATTTAAATATATAAAAAGTGCACACACATATATTGTAAGACTTAACACATACACACATATATAGGAACCAACATGATTAGACGTTCTTGCATAGCTAGGTGTTTCACACACTCAGAGTTCTGATAATTACATTTATCTTTATCTAAGTAATGTAGAAAAAACATAAAGACGGTTTATTTTAAACATTTATGTAACAGCATCTTTTTGCTAAGTACTATGAATGAAGCCCAATATCACCAATACCAGTACTGCTATTGATGTCTCTATGAAATGAATTGAATTTAAGTGAACTATATATTAGGACAGGCACTCAAGCTCTTCCTGTTCACCTTAACACTCACTTTCTGGGTTCTCATGACATCCCTAAAATAAAATGGAACGTATTGTACTTTTTTAAGGCTTCTCATATAATTTCTAATGAGAATAATCAAAAACAAATGCAGACCATATTTTTATAGTATGAAATGATTGCATAGTAATTTTTAATGACTCCTTTCTCAGACTTAGTTTTCCTCTCTCGCTCCACTAGTGTTTCTATGTGCATTTCAACACAGAGGGCCAAGAACAACAGGGACAGAACAGGTTAAGAGCTTATCTGGTTGTCTGGCTGATGGGGGTCAAATCCTGGTAAAAGGCTTTAAAAATAGTTATGACACAGATTCTGTCACTGAGCTTCGACACCTTGTGATCAGCTACATTGCTTGCAACGACTGCAAATCCAGATTGCATGCTGGATTGATTAGAATAAATTTTACAGGCCAATCATATCATAAAACAACGATTCTCTGGCCGCTGAGCAGGAAACAGATATTATTGTGATTATTAATATCATTTGTTTTGTTGTGCCGCTCATTTTAGATCAGTATTTATTCTTAGTATAATTGAGCGAATCAGGTCAACCGTTGCAAAGAGATGCACTGCCCAAAAATATCTCAGAGGGGTTCAGCGAGTTCTTTTTCACTTCACAGACTATATTAGAATAGCTGTAGACCGTTATTCAGTGAAAACTAGAAGCAAACATGACAGAGGGTTAGAAAAGGCTTTCTGCAGTTCATCAATTCTGTGTAATGCAATGCAGAAGGGTAGCTAACAAATAGACATGATTTTTTTCTCAACATGAAGATTGTAGATCAAATATATATTCATAGATGTATATATAAGGGAAATTTGTGTATAAGGGAAAGTGAATTTAGCATGTCACACCACAGGACAGCTAACAATCGCTAGTGCAACTCTTGAGATCAGGGGAGTGATGTTTCACTGGATAGACCAACGTACAGTGAGCGTGATGCAAATTTTGTCATCAGAAGAGTACGTGCGAACTGTACGTGCACTGCCAGATTTTTGTAACCTTGCTTACTTTGTACGCGCAGGTCACACATGAGCATTTAATTTTTTTTGCAGTAATTAGTTATCCGCAAGGTGGCAAACGTGTCCTTGGGGCGTCAATTCACAAGGTAGTCAAAGAAAAACTGCATAAACAAAACAGACCAGAACGCATGCAGGCTACAGTGGCTATGGAGGCTGATTCGCTCAATATATAGACAAGAGATTGTGCGAAGAGGTTAGAAAGTACCCTCATTTGTACAACTCTAACATGAAAGAATACAAAGATGTTTACATGCCTGTGTATGCGTTCAAGTCGAATGACTTGTGCGTTCGACTGTGCGCGTACACGTAAAGTGAAGTGATGCTCATGCTCTGCATTTATCCCATCCAAGTGCACAACAGCAGTGAACAAACACACACACCCACACCATAAACACTCACCCGGAGCAGTGGGCAGCCATTGAACACTCACCCGGAGCAGTAGGCAGCCATTGTTGATTCTCTAGAATCAGTCGCTAATGCTCCTCTTGAGATCAAGGGAGTGAGGTTTACCTGCACAGCTCACACTAGCTGGCCTCCTTTAAGGGTGTAACAGGATGTAACAGTACATGTATTCGTCCCGAACAGTCACGGTACGGGCCTCATTGTGCATACAGTCAGACAACGAATACAGTCCGTCACATGCGGTCCACACTCCAACGCAGAAGGGGGTGCGCGTGGTAATGCAACGCTGTTTGCTAACCGCTATAACAGGAAAAAGCACAGAAAAAGAAGAACAGATGATCTATACATTGATATGTTTACATGTAATCTCTCAATCAGTGTTTCAACCGCGGAAAGACTTCAATAAAACAGCTTGAGAATAATATCTCACATAGCATTACATTTACCTCAGGCAAGTAATTTAGTGTCCACAGCATGTTTCACTAGAGAGATGAACTCTAGAGGGAAGCATTTCACTAAATATATACACCATATTAGCTTATTCATTACATTTACTTTACCTGTTAGTAATGTCGTAATTATTTCATGTTTAAATAAATTGGTCATGAAAACGAGTTATGACAGTAACTGTGTAAATGATTATATTTCAAAAATATAGAAAAATAATTTTATAGTTAAATTAAGATATTTTTTATTAAATCCGATGGCTCAGCAAGGCCTGCATAGACAGCAATGGTACTTCCTCTCTCAAGATCCATAAAGGTACTAAAAACATATTTAAATCAGTTCATGTGAATACATTGGTACTACCTTAATATTATAAAGCGATGAGAATATTTTTTGTGCAGCAAAAAAACGAAATAACTTTTTAACAATATCTAATGATGGCCGATTTCAAAACACTGCTTCATGAAGCTTCAGAGCTTTACGAATCGAATCAGTGAATCGGAGCACCAAAGTCACGTGATTTCAGCAGTTTGGTGGTTTGACACATGATCCAAATCACTGATTCGACTCAAAAGCTGAAGCTCATTATCACTCGCGTCACCGACCTCACGTTGTTCCCTCACGGCTCTCGCTCGCCCTGCTCGTCACACCTGCATATAATTTACAGCATTAGTGGAGATAGATTTTTTTTATCCTTAAGAAAATGTTAATTATAGTTGAATTTATTTAAAGAGAGTGACACAATTTGTTTGATAAACCACTTTTAATAAAAAAAGAAAAAAGAAGCAATTTTGTGTTTAGTTTTCTCCCCCCTGCTGTACCGAATCGTGATTTCAACACCGAGGTACACACCGAACCGTCATGTTTGTGTACCATTACACCCATAATATATATTTCTTATATTATACTTTCTTGCATAGCTAGGTGTGTTTCAGACACTCAGAGTTCTGATAATTATTACATTGTATCTTTCTTCTCTACACCTGCATGGCTTCTGCTGCCAAAGACAGACAACAGTGAGACGAGGCGACCACCAAAACTCATGGCTCACTCATCGAAATGCTGACTAAAACGGCAGTGTCATGCCCCAGGGCTCACTGACAAGCCAACAGAAACACACAGAGAATGACGTCATCAAGGAATGACATCAAAAGGAATTGCTGCGGTGAAGTTGAGAAAGGCAGCAGAACTGGCCTGTGTTGCCCGTGTTATTCAATCCACTTCCTCCTCTATTCAGATGCGTAGACCATTAACAGAGCTATGCATGGGAACTAGGGGCCTGCCAGATGGGTGCTCCTAGCGTCAGACTACATTTCCTGGGGCTCTGACAGGCAGACAGTCCTACAGAAAGTGAGGGTGATTTGATAGAAATAAACTCACCATATGAAAGATGCATTTGAATGCAAAGTTCTGCTGAACAGTTGTGGGAAATTTTACTTTTAAAAGTAATAAACAAAAGCTAAAAATAGGGCCCGATATAAACTTTGACTTTATTATGACTTGTTTTGCACCATTGTATGGTATAGCCTTTTTGTCGTTGCATGCTAACTGTTTTCCCCACAGCACTTACACTATGTGAAAGAAAATCCTGTTGATCAAGCCATTTTGGAGGAGAGAGAAAAAGTAGGTGTGAACTAATGCAAAAGAAACTTTCCATTACATGTAGAAATGCAACAATTACTCTTTATAATGATTAAATATTGTATACATAACATACACTCTAAGAACAAAATCTGTAGAAAAACTGAAAAGTTAACTGGCAATTTTAACGGTTAATATCCTGGCAGAAAATTGCCATTTAACTTCTCAGTTTTTCTACAGATTTTGTTCTTAGAGTGTATGTTATGTATACAATATTTAATCATTATAAAGAGTAATTGTTGCATTTCTACATGTAATGGAAAGTTTCTTTTGCATTAGTTTCTCACACCTACTTTTTCTCTCTCCTCCAGAATGGCTTGACTAACAGGATTTTCTTTTACATTGTAAGTGCTGTGGGGAAAACAGTTAGCATGCAACGACAAAAAGGCTATACCGTACAATGTTGCAAAACAAGTCATAATAAAGTCAAAGTTTATGGGGGAAATAGCTGAGAGCTTCTTGTTTAGACCTTCTAGAAAAAAAAGAATGTATCAAATTAAATGCATGTGAGGGTGCCAGTCACATTTTGGTTTGTGAGTTCTCAAATAAGAATGACAAAGTCAGATTAAACTAGCAATTATAACTTATTTAAAAAAGGCGGGACACTTGATATCTCTCAGACTTTCTCATTACACTATTAACATGGTCTATCCAGCCAACACAATCAAACCTTGGTCCAAAGTTCTCACTCAAACCGTAATCGTGGCTTCAATGCAAGCATGCTAGATGATCGAGATATTCCGTCATGAAAGAACATCTCAGCATCGAAAAATACAGCTGATAACTACAAAAACATTGTAAAAATGCATAACCGATTTGAGGCATGTATCAGCAGTCGAAGAATTCCCTACATGACGACTCGTTTTCCTCACTCTCGCTCCGCAGACCACCACCATTCCTGAGCCTGCCCCCTATGGCCTGCGGTTATTCAACGTCCGCTGTTTTTCTCTGTTTACTGAATATGCACAGCTAGCTCCTTCGCCTGGTCAGAAGGGTCTAGGTGAAAGAGACCACCACGAGCCCCACATTGTGTTGACTCAGTTGCCTTGCCTCAGGCGCGACAACATCCCCTGAGGAGAGTGACAGTTCTGGAGATTTCAGACCCTCTTGCCTGATCCCTCACTCCTGTCAGGGGTCACTGCTTTCCAAGCCCAAAGCTTAGTCTGTTCCCCTCCCTTACTTGTAAACCAGTTTAATCTACCTCATTGTTTGTCTGAAGACCTTCTCACCCTTCTAAGAGTTCACCCTTCAAAACATTGTCAGACTGCCACATGTCGCTTCTTGACATATTTATCCATAGGCCACCTCGAGATCCATTCTGTGAACGCTTATGGACGTGTAAGGTGAACTTGATCGTTGAGAAATCTGATTCAAATCTGAAATCAGATCAAACTCAAGATCATATAAGTTATAGAAAGTAAAAAAAAAAAAAAAAAAAAATAGCATAAGAATAATTTTATTTCTAAGAATGTTTTGTGAATCCAGCCCCACTTCAGACAGGGATATTTCAGCAGCTCTTTTACTCTGTTAGTTTATTTAAGTCTAGATATCGTGACTCAGGCTAGGTGGAGTGTGGTGTGAAGCGTGCCACCAAACCTCAGGACTGACATCTGCGGGTTAGGAAGCATCAGGTTAATGCCGAGCGCCTCCTACGTCTTCCCGCTCTCACAGAGCACAATTCCAAAAGTTGAGACAGATACCATAACACTCTCCAGACGGCAATTGAGGGAACCCAAATGGGAACAGTCAAAGGCTACTGGCTGGCCATTATGTTGGCGCACCCTCATCTGCATGGATTCCAGGCAAAACTGTTTACTGGCTTAGATGGATTGGATGAGTGCCGATAATTTGTCCAGTTTAAGCCACTGGATTTGTCATCCTCAAGCCTTTTTGACCTGAGTAGGCCTTTTATTGTGCCTAAAATTGGCAGTGTGTCACAGTCATTATTTCTTTTACATTAAACAATTCTGAAATTCATTAAGACATGCATAATGTTTTATTTTTATTTAGTATAGCATTGACTTTTGAAATAGATCTTAGAATACTTTTTGTAAGGCAGAGCATTCCTGATGTGTCAGTGTTGATGTCTAACATGTCCAAAATGTATTACATCACATGACTTTGGTTGCTGAATGGTATGCTGGTCACGTTCCACATCAGTTGTAATGTTTTATTTACAATGTGTCTAAGTTAAGATTAAACTTTGCCAAAGATTTGATGCCATATCTGCATCTCCAGAAAAGGTAAATGGATGTGGTCGCGGGCGTGGACCAGAATTCAGTCTTTCAGTCACGGCATTTGAACATTTTCCACATCAGCTAATTTCCTCCAATCCTGTACTCCTCTTCACCACAACCATTAGTCTTTCCGCTCTCAATCTCTCCACCCACAATCACTAACTCACCCTCTTTCTTTCTCTTTCTCCCCCTCTTTATCCCCCTTACTCATTTTCGTTCTTTCTGAAGCATAGCGTCTCTGCAGCCACAGTGAGTTGCAGGCAAGTGACGCACCATGATAACCTGCTGGTGTTCACAACTATATCTGACTCACTGTTTAGCTTCCCTCTACGTCAAAATGTGCTTATTCGTTCTTCACACAAGTAGAATCTGTTCCAGAATAGGCATCCAATTAAGTAATTTATACATCTGTCTTCTGCAAAACTAACTCACTGCCACTACAGGAAATTATCATAATTTTAGGCTTGTACAGTGGATATATTTTAACATTTATGGTTAATTATGTCACATTTGTATATATGCATTTCATAACATTAGACAAATTATCAGAGTACATATCTAACCAAGTGAAATCTCCACAAAAATAAATAAATAAATAAATAAAAGTACTTTTAAACAACCGGTATAGTCATGTATAAAGTCATTAACCCTACTTTTTTTTTTTCTTAAAATAAATGCTTGGTTTGATATTTTGTATACGGCAGTGACATTCATTTTTAAGTGTGGCTAAAGTGTCCAAAAATATTTGTGAGGCACTGTATAGGGCATTTCCCACTTGAAATAGTTAACCCTGGGTCATTCTAAACCCCGGGTAAACGGAATCCTGGGTTATCTTGCTTCACGTTTCACACTGCTCATAATTTACCCAGGGTTGACAATTAATCCTGGTTATTCACAAGCTGACGTTTCACATTGCACATTCCTAAACCCTGAGTTAACGTTCTAATTTGCATATTTGCGGCGTCAGTGTCATTGATTGGATAAACGCAGCATGCGACCTGTTCACCAAGCTCTAGCATTGCGCATCCTGTATTGCGACTGTAATATCGAGTTTATACTGAATGGACGTTTCAGACTATAAAGGTAAAAATGAAATGGCCTCTTCTTCACTGAACAACTGTTTCACAGAGTACAAGTTTGGCACCGCAATGCGGGGTTAACACCACAAAAACGGTGCTAACCCTGCTCCGGAGTAGGGTTTCATAACCCCGGGAAAAAAGCGGTGCTAATCCCGCTTCTAAATTACAAGTGTGAAACGTTCCTTTACCCGGGGTTAAAAGTGGTGTTTAGAACGACGATAACCCGGGGTTAAGTGCAGTGTGGAAAGCCCTTATGTGTAAAAACAAAGAATTCTATTAACACTTCACAGTACAATACAGTATTTTTTCTGTGACTCATTTTGCAGGTTACATCATTATACCAGTAGGTGTATAATAATGCAGCAAAGACTTTGACCAGAAGATGCAATAGTTCCCTCGAGAAATGAACAAATGAGTACATAGTTACTGTATAGAGCCTAAGAATGACATGAAATTACATTGCGCAAAAACTCACAGCCAAAACTAAATGAATGAATCATTCTCTGAGACTCATTATTCCTGAGTCAATTAAAAGGATAATTCAAAATGAATTAATTGTTCATAAATTACCAATCAGCTGCCTGGAGATGCAACAGTTAATTCAGCTTTGTTTGGGACCATTTTTTGTTGATGGAGTAAAAACAGACAAAGTAACTGATAATTGGTAGAACAGCAATCTACTTGTATGATACAGCTTTATTTTATTATGTAGGCATGGGCACAATAGTTGTGGTTGTAATGTTTTACTCATTTATTCACCTTAGTAATTAAGATTGGCAAACTCCTAGTTCAGTTCAGACACCTAAAATGTGAAATACATCTCCTTGTGACACTTATTTACTGGGCAGTGATTATTAAAGTGCGAATGGAAAATATGTGGAATACCCAGATAATACCACCATCTTGATGAAGGCTTATCTTATTTCTACCATAAATATGTGGTATTAAACTGTGACATCAAACACCAAACCATAACCACAAGCTTTTCTTTGTTTCAAAGCTGCTCTGAACTCATCCTCCATGTTGTCTTTCTTTTTTTCTAAGTCCAATAACTACTTAAATGTCATTAATTAATTTCCTATTGTCCTAGTGGAAAACAAAGGCAGCTTTTTCCACTGGGCTGCTGCTTTGTGTGTGTGTGTGTGTGTGTGTGTGTGTGTGTGTGTGTGTGTGGAAGGTTGTTCATTGTGCTTCTGGACACCATGAATCATGCTTTTCATAAGGCTGATTCAATGCAGTAAAATCTGTTCCTGACAACTATATTAGAAACAGCTTCTTGAGAGAGTGAAAAATATATTTGTTATATCATTTTTTTGGGCGGTGTTGTTTTTATACAGGCAGTTTTTCTATTGCCAAATATTCTCATACTTTTTCTACACAGATAGTATAGTCTGATTCATCTGTTATTTTGGCTGTCCATCTAATTGCATGTTCAAAAGGTTAGTAAGCATTGACGCAAAAAGTTCAAGGATATAAACAATACTTTTGTCAATACGTACAGTCACTCGTGCAGATGGAGCATAAACTATTACTGCATTCTCGCCCCCTAACCAGATTTAAATGATTAAAATCCAGACTGAAGTATTCAATTAAAACCAGAGAGTTTTATAAAGTAGATCTGCATAACCTTTTAACCTTTGTTTCATATTTAAATTTTTTTTTTTTTTTTTTTGAGGCTATTGCTTTAAAAAAGTGCATTATTTATAGCAGACTAGTTACAAATCTCCAGATTCCAGCAAATTTCCCTTCTATAACACAGAGACACAAATAGCAGCAGTGTGCATCAATGTGAATGATGGGCACAAGTGCACATTTTGACAAAAGCATGAGGAAACGGAAATGCCAAACGGATTGTCACAAAAGTACATCCAATTGACGGCCCATAGAATTTGGGTCAGATGGAAAATGTATTGAGCATAGAAGCAGATAAACACACATTCCAACATCTGATCATCAGAATATCAGCTGTGTTTACATCCCACACCTTGTTGGGAAATCTCTCAGAAAACTGATTCATGTTCACTTTCCTGTTATGTGCTCACAGTTCACTGAGCTGAGAATAAAGCAGGTCAGTGAGGTCACACCAGTCAGCCAACCCTGTTTTTCCTCATGGTGGAGTCACTTTACAGGCTGTGGCCCGTGTAAATGAAGCATATAAGATGAGGATGAGCTGTATTGGTTCACAGGCTAAGTAGAATGGATCTGAGGTCCATTAACTCTGTGCTTAATAGTCTCAAACTATAAAAAAGTATCAAAGATTTTACATCAGGGTTATTACTAAAACTAAAAATATTTGTTTGTTTGTTTTTATTTGTTAATTGAAATAAAGCTGAAGTCAAATATAATATTAGGTGAAAAACTTTGTGTCATTTAGTTGCCAAGGTAACATTTCTAATTTTCATTTAAGTTGACGCACTAAAAATTACTAACTGAAAATAATTAAAAACTGAAACTAAAACTAAAATAAAAATAATTTTAAAAACATGACAAAGCACTTAACAAAATTACTAAAATTTAAACATTTAAAAAAAAATTAAATATAAAAATAAAAGCAAATTCAAAATTTGAATAAAAACTGTAACAGTATATAAATAAGATTGGTTAACATACTCATGTTTAGGGAGGGTTGTGCAAAATACAGAATTAAAGAACTGGATTGAATTGAAAGTTGTTTTTGAATGACAGGAAGTGGAATAACAGGAAATGGCATTCTGGGAAATGAACGCTGCATATGAAATCACATACTTCTCTATAGTAGGAGAAAAACAGTATGTGACAAAATAAATATATCCGAATTCACAGTACTCAAAAAAAGTAGGCAAAAAGTACCCGGATGACCTGCTATTTCCGGCGAGATTCTGAAGTGTGCATACGATGACTACTTTACTATCCCATGAGGCCACAGGAGAGGATTTGTGAATGACGATGACGAATCACGCAACTGATGATGTTAATGACAACATAGTGAATGTAGTACATCTAGATTATATTCATACTACACACATTCATATTATATAGAACATACTTTTTAGCGGTTGCGAAGTAATTACTTATTCAAAATAAGTACCTACTCAAGAGAGTATGCGATTTCAGACGAAGTGTTCCTCCACTCTGGGTCATAAATCTGTCTGTAAGCATGTAAGGTCAATAAAACTTTAAAATATAAAGACCTTTGCAATTATAGCTTCTAAGTGAGAGTAAAACATCAGACAGGAAATACAATTGAAATGGATAAATTACAACTCAAAATCAACTGTAATTTAAAAAGCATTCTCAATTTAATTCTGAATGGCACACAACCCTGGATTTCATGCACACACACAATTTCACAATCCATCACAATTTTAAAATTACCTGATAGTTCCAGGTTTTCCATGAGCTCACTAGTTGTTGGAACCAAGCTAATGAGTCCTGCCATCCAACTTGTAGATCTGAAACAGAAACAAGCTAAGCAGGTTAGTCCCTAAAACTCATGCAATAAACCCTATGAATTATACACATTTATTTGAAAACCAATCAATTAAAGTGAAACAATGCCACAACAAAAACCAAAGGTTGGCTGATTCTGTGCCATTATAAGCTGGACTCTCTAGAGCACCCCACTCCTGCTGAGAGCTTGAATGAGGTCATATTGTTCAGGAACCAAGTCATCGATAAGCACAATAGACTGTGTGCAGATCCCATCTGAGCCAAGCTGAGTCGCACCAATCACGTTTCTGGGAATGAACTAGACACACATTCAACTTCCTGATCAACCTACTGCCCGGTGTTAAGCTGAATGCTAACTTTCCTGTGTTTGACAATTTCATTTAAACATACATCTTTATTGCCAGGAATCAAGCAATGCCGGAAGTGATGATGTGGTACCACGGAAGGTTGCTGTTGAGAACAACCCTTGAGAACTTGCCAATGCCTATAAAGGACATGAGCTTTTCTGCCATGCAATGTTAATTGACTTTTGCTGAGACGTTCTCAGTAGGAATGTTTGGGATATGTTTCTCAGTGTGATCTTTCTGTAACCTTCTTCCATAAACAGCTCTCTCCAGCTCCTCCAACTGGCCTCAGACCACCTACAGCTGGCCTGTCAGCGAGACCACTGGGTGCTCTCCATTCACGAAAATGCGAACACGTGTGTTTTGAACTTGCAATAATTTCCAAAGATTGTCCCTTTGATTCTGAGCAGATATGTTTTTTTTTTCCTATTTAATTATGCAGCAAATTTCAAGTATCAGTACAATTGCGTTTCGATTGAGCAAGTGATTGAACCTTGGACAGTGACAACATTTCCCGCTGTCCACACTCGTCATGCACCTGGCAGGAGGTGGTGACATCATGGAAGATCTCTGGTTTACAAAGCTGGACTTTACATTGTCAGATGCCTCATAAACCGGTTTTGTTGTGGAATAACAAAAGCCATAACCATGGAAATGAATAAAAGAAACTTTATTAAACAGGTACATCAGGGCTAAAATAAGTGAGACCTCTTGTGCCAGAAAAGGTCTTGAGGATCTAAAAACAAGGAGCGGATTGTGCCTAAATCATTTGTTGGGCGAAATAGAAAAGCAGAAATGTTTTCTATTGTAGCACCACAGTGCATGGTAGGATGTTAAGAGGTGATAAACAATGCAAGAATCAGAGGGGCACTATGTTATGATTTAAGGAATGAAGGAAGGTCATTGTTTGGGAGGGATAGGGATTAGTTGTTCTCATAAGAAGGTTCATTGTGAGCACAAGCCAGTGCCAACTAGCCTCAGCCTCAGACGTCACGTATACGGACCACTGGCTGAACATCTAATGCGTATGGCATACAAAATTGGAAACACTTCAGGAGTTTTGAAGTCATCATCCGATTGGTTGAATTCTACAGGATTTACAGGAGATGTGTGTGTTGTGTTCTTTAATGGTCCGCCTGGAAACAAAGATGCTGTGATGCCAAACCCCCTCATGGAAAAAGAACGCTGTCCTGTTTACAACTGTGACAATGAGCACTTATCAGGATCAACTAAACGCTGGATTTTCAAAAGTATGTGAAGTATGTAAATTTCACGGCATATACTCTTTAAAATACGTCCAAGAGTTTTACACACCAGTCTGTTATTGTAGGGACATTGACATTACATTTTCACGCCCTTAAACATGACGTGGAACAAAACTAACTGTGATTGGTTGCTTTACATGTCAGTCAGACGGCCTCTGGGCGGTTCTTAGCCAACAAAAGGCAAAATGGAGTCCAGACCTTCTGCCGTCAGTCTGAAGGTCTGGCTATGCGAGACTAGTGGCAACTGTTCAGCTGGGATTAGAAGACAAACCACAACAATGAACAGCAATTGGTGTGGAGTGGTGAGATCTGGTCACAGTATCATTCATTTTCTCAGGAGAATCAAAGCCTTGTTGAGGTGGCATTCCAGCAATCTCTGCAACATTCACACTGTCACAGTTTCTAGAATATTCAAAGGCTCTTGAATGAAGATCATAATGCAGGTGCCGCTATTCACAGGAAACTAATACAATACTCACTCATCATTATCCAGATATTCCAACAGATGCATGCCACTTTCCCGCCAAACTCCTTGTTACCTTGTCACTATCACAACAGCATGTTCGAATCAAAGGATTACAACATCCTCCCATCTGAAAATTTATTTTCATTCTTTTTGTAAGTCTGGCTGTTCCTAAAATAAAAAGGTACTTCAACAGAGCTGCTTCCAGAGATAAACTTTTTTTTTCCAGGGGATCTTCAAAGCATTTGTACAGCAGAGAAGATTGATACAGCCTGAAAAGGATTTATAGTGTTCATTACACAGTTTCTAGGTAATGTCTGACAAAATAAGAATGTCTAATTATTTTCTGAAGCCCTTGACCCCATCATGCCTGTCTGTACCTTCACACTGAATGGTTATGCTTTTTATGCCAACTTTTTCAGGTAGAATGTCTCTCAAATCTATGCACAATCACAAAGGCGCAAAGTCTAATTTGATTTGCTGTCAAATATCAATAAGGATGTAAGCTGTGTTTAACAAGTCATTATACAAAATTAATGTGTAAGTTGTATACTAGTTGGTCAAACAAAAACATCCTTGCAATGTTATGGGAACTTTACTTATTTAGCAACGGGGAGTCATACACTAACTTTAGAGGAACATTATTGAAGACAATTATAGGCCATCATTTTTATGTATGTATTAATTTAGTTTGAAATGTACAATGCAATTTATTAACATCCATATTATTTATCTGCACAGAAAATGCGGTGAAAATCCTGGTCGTAAGTTCATAAATATGTTCATTAGGAAACTCATTTCTACATGTTGGTGCACTCGTTCACTCCCTCTCTCTTTCTCCCTCCCCCTCTTCCTCTGCTTGACTTAACAATCACTGATATTCCAGCTGGGTCTAATTTCAGTGGCTTTTTTTCACCTGTTATTATTATTTTTAATCATAAATGTTTCCTCTCTTGGTGATGTTAATATCTGGAAATACACTGATGAAGCCACAGAACCTTCACAAGTGTTTGCACGCTCCATGATTAAGGGCGCCTGGAGAGACTGCGACTGGGCCCCAGTGTATAGAGCGAGAGACAGCCGCCATGGCAAGCTTTCCAGTAATATCTTGGATAAATCAGGTGTGATGGCGGAATGGAAAAGTTTGGTCTCCGACATGTTCACCTACTTTTTAATTCTCTTTCCAAACATTTTTTCTAGCACTAGGGTTAATCTTTTCTGCCCTGTTACCATTCATTGCTTTTACTGGCCAAAAGAGAAAAAAAAAACAATTAATAACAACTTTCACTCGGAAGGCGTGAAATAGGATATTTCAGCAGTTCATCTCTCTTTCCTTTTCCAGTAAAAGCACAGGCAAAAACAACCATTTACTCACCTTCACAGTTTTAGCACAAACACTAAACCCACTCACATGCTTTTCCAAATAGCCTGTTCAGTTGTAGGGCCAGTCAGCTTAGCACGCTAGCTGTCCAAACAGGGGGGGGGGAAAGAGAAATTAAAGAAAATAAAGAAGATCCACTGAGAATCAGTGTCGGAAAACAAAGTGAGAAGACACGAAATTCAGCTCCCTTGATGTTGACATTACACCAGTGTTTATTTTAATTGTCGTTGTTAAAAAAAAAGTGGAATGCAACTTTTATTTTTCACAGATATATTTGGTTCTGGCAACACACCTCTTTGTTTTTCTCTGGTATCATCGAGTTGGACAGGAGCTGGTGACTGCTTTCAGCTGTGAGGTATTAAGAAAGGTGAGAGACAGAGCGAGCGAGCAGACCAGGGCCATGTGCATGGTCATGCGGAGGTCTCAGCATGCAAGCAAAGGAGCTGCTGCCATTAGAGACCAATTGCTCTATCATGTGGTGTTGATGTTTGGATAGGGAAAATGCAAATGGAGTGTGATTTTTGGATGAACAAGCTCCTTTATTTTAATTTGCGAGTGGTATCACTTTGGCAAATTAGCATATTTCTTCCTTGGCAGAATAGTGGTTTGGGAAGTAGATTAGGTCATTTTTCTTTTCATAGCACACTCGTGTCTCCATGCAGTTGAATATGAATCTCATTACTTAAGGCTGAATGTATTAAGGCATTGGCTATTTCTACTCAGTGCAAACAAGATGTTTTTTGTTGCTATTTACATTTGGCACAAACATTACCAAGAACACTAAGTGCAAGTACTGACAGATGCTATTCACACAAAATGAAAACAGAAGTGATATGTTATTTGTTATATGGGTAAATTGTCAGATCGACAGTGGACGAAATTAAATGGTTATTTCACCCAAAAATGAAAATTCTGTTATTAATTACTTACCCTCATGTTGTTCCAAACCCGTAAGACCGTTCATCTTCAGAACACAAATGAAGATATTTTTAATGAAATATTTTTTTGTCCCTCCATTGACAACCTACGCAACTACAATTTTCAAGCCGCAGTAAAGACATCATAAATTAATCCATGTGACTCCAGTGGTTTAACCTGAATTTTATAAAGTGATGCTAGTGCTTTGATTGCAAAAAAACAAAAAACACTTTATTATTATTATTAAAAAATTACCACTTTATTTACAAACATTAATCTCATTCACGCAATGTCTGCTCTTGCATCAACACACATGCATCGTGGAGCTCTCGTGAACATGCGCTGGAGACAAATATTTTGTAAATAAAGTGGTAATTTATTTATTAATTTTTTTTTGTTTTTTTTTTGCGAAAACAAAATATTCAAGACGCTTCATAAAACTGAGGTTAAACCACTAGGGCTTGAAAGTGGTAGATGGTTAGGCTGTCAATGGAGGAACAGAAAGCTCTTATATTTCATTAAAAAGATCTTCATTTGAGTTCCGAAGGGGGTCTTGTGGGTTTGGAAACATATTTTTGGGTGAACTAACCCTTTAATAAAAATAGACAATGACCTAAGGTACGTAGTATGTATATTGTAAATACATTTGCCAAAATTACTGGACCTTACTGTGTGGAATATTGTATTCCATAATGCAATGCACTCAATTGGACTTTTTATTGTGATAGATATTTCAAAAGTAATATCTGAATTTTTAAAATCTCTTTAGACTGATCATTTGACTAGACTTGATGTTTGATTGTGTGTATATATATATATATATATATATATATATATATATATATATACACCCACAATATTTTCGCATAGATCTTATATATTGCAGCTATCTTCTATGTAGGTAATAGAAATAAAGCTCCTTTTTATCTGAATGGGGAAAGACTAAAATCTCACTATTACACTTCAATAACATATACTAACAATATCAATATATTTTTCTCAGTAAAAATCCACATAGCTAAACTCTTTATTTGCCTGTGAGCCTGTCAGTATTTTCTGCACAATATAACCACACTATGACAAGTCGTTCGTGCAAATTTCCTATGCGCCTTATTTATTCTGTGTACACACAGAGAGAAACGGATGTGGAGCAAATAGGAAGCAGAATACTGTGAGAGGGTTCCCTCCTGACTCACACCAAATCGCAGAGGGGTCTAATTAAAGCCATGTTCCTTTGGGTGAGGCCTGAGTTCCATGGATGTATCTACAAATGCTACAAATATGAAAAACTTTCTTGGCTGCTGAAGGGCAGTACTGAGTATTGACTTGTTTGTCTGCTGTTCAGAGATGAAAAGCAGTGAAAACAAACAAGGGAGAGTAGAAGTCTAAAGCGGTCACTACCATGAAGAATTTCTAGTGGCAGATTCATGACAGATACCTACTTCTGTTTTATCCATCTATGATGAACATCCAACCAAACAACAATACTGTCTGTCTACCTAGAAATAGCTATCCAATCGTGAAAAGACTAGGTGTAAATGCCTTATGAAACACTTCTGAGACGAATTTAAATCCGATCACTCAAACCACTTCAGGAGGTAGTTTGAGATGCATTCCAGACTAAACTGGACAAGTGTAAATGCATCTGACTTTTGGAAATATTACTCCTCCCAAAATGGTAAAAAAAATTAAACATGTGAGAGCATGTTATAGGCTATATGGCATGTATATGACAGGGCTACTACAACATGCATTAATGCCGCAAATGAGTAGCCTATCCAGCAAGCCGACACGCAAACTGCCGCAAATGAAACTGAAAATTCATTGCCACAGACACTCAACACACAGTCATCTTTATTCAAAGTAATGAGACTAAACAATCAGGGCCCATAATTGAAACAGTAAGAGTAAACAGGCTCATAGTTAAATATCTCAAATTTATAGCATTAACTTTTTTTCCCCTTCAAAGCTAAGTGCAACAAATACAGCAGAGCAAACTTTAAGCTGTTAGTCAAACGGAAACTTGTGTGTGATCCACAGCGACCGTGTTAATGGTTTGTCAGAGCTGCGCACTTTTATTGACTTTCTCAGTTTAATTCTCACACTTTAATAGCATTTATAGCTTCTAACTTAATAAAACAAGCTGTGTTACTGTGAGGGCCAGGATTTATGCCACACATGATTCTTATATTTTCATCTTTGTATTGATCGAGAAATGGAAAGAATTTACTATATTGGTTTGTTTTAATATCTTTATTTGTCAGTGCACGGGCTTAGTTATTTGGCTTAAGGTTAAAACCAGTTAAAAATCATCTAAACTGTAATGTTAAAAACATAATCAAAAATTGAACTTTAACAATTTTAACTAAGATAACTTGAAATGTTTGGAACCTACCTGGTGTGTTGTAGGAACAGACCAGCCTAGTGACAAAGAGGTTCAAACAGGAAGTTGAACTGTTTTTATGGGAATTCTAAAGGAAGTGAGAATGTACCAACTTTGATGTATTAGAGGGGACATAGGAAAATGTGATGTCCTGATTAATGTGATTTTTTTTAAATAGAATTCTTTTTGCATTACCTAAAGTTTATCCATGGCTTTAAATTTAGTTAAATGTATTATGTTTATTTCAGGGTTTGTGTTGTTACGGTTTTGTTTCTCCTTTTTTGTTTTAGTGGTGCTGGCCACCTCTTGTAAATTCAGTGTATGTCTTGTCTAGTAAGTCTTGTTACGTAATGTATCCTGGAAAGGTGGTGCTGTTTTTTGGTTCTCTGTCAGTTTGAGAGGCTCAAGCATGATTATGCCCTTTGGAATGCTTTCTATTCCCTGTGACTGAACCTGAATGGAATATGACTTGATCTTTTTAACTGTTATCATTTTTGTACCTCTGATGAGGCTTGATCATCTTTTTTTCTTGCTTTTTAGCAAGACTCAATAAAGACTGTCACGATTGAAGATCACTTTGCCCCTGTTTGTGGCTATGGACTTGTTGTTGTGATTTGCTAATGCTCATGGTAGAGTCATCACAGTTACTATGAGGAATGTAGATCTGTATGCAGGTGCGAGGCACTTTATCTGCAGGGGTGTAAAGAGAACAAAAACCATACTTGAGTAAAAATGCAGATACCTTTCAGTGAAAATTAATACAAGTTACCAATTCCAATACGACTTCATAGGCCTGGTTTCACAGACAAGGTTTAGCTTAAGCCAGGACTTAGTTAAATTAAGAGATTTAAATAGCTTTTATAACAATGCCTTAAAAAAAAAAAAAAAAAAAAAAAAAAAAAAAAACCCCATTACTGGTGTGCATCTTGAGACAAAAAACAATGGCACTGACATATTTTAAGATACTTCAGTGCAATTATTGTATCCACAAGGTATCGAACCTTCCCACGAACCCTTCGAGAATCCATCAGTCTGCGGACCGTGTAAGCTGGCTGGCCATCAATGATGCGAGGAACTGGGGTGGGCTTCCTAGCTGGAGACAGAGTAGAGCAAACAACAGATTTTAAATGGGAAACATGAAAAGTGGGATGAATCTTCATGGACCTGGGCAGGAGTCGATAGAAAACTGGGTTAATCTTTTTGAAGACCTTAAAAGGACCAGTGTATCGTGGGGCCAGCTTGCGGGACTCCACCCGCAATGGGAGGTCTCTGGTTGAGAGCCATACCCTTTGTCCTGGGCGAAGCATGGGTCCTACCCTTCGGTGTCAGTTTGCCTGCCTCCGTTGTTGTCGGGCAGCCCTCAAGAAGGCAATACGTGCACTTTGCCAGGAACGTCGGCACCGGCGGAACAGCTGTGTGGCAGCTGGAACATCAAACTCTGGCTCCTGTCTGGGAAATAGAGGGGGAGGGAAAACACTCAAACACTACTGACACTCAAAAGGAGACATACCTAGTGAGGAATAATTCAGCCTATATTAAATAAGAGCTCCATGTGGATTGGTTGTCTGCAACCAGGCACCTCAGTGTTTTCAGAGAAAATTTTCAATTTTTGATTTACCCTCTCAGTTTGGCCTTTTGACTGGGGGTGGAAACCAGAGGACAGGCTGATGGAAGATCCAATGAGTCGGCCAAACGCCTTCCAGAATCGGGAAGTAAACCATATCCTGGGGAAAGCCGTGGATTCTGAACACATGCCTCATCAATAGTTCCGCAGTTTAGCTAGCTGTGGGGAGCTTGGACAAAGGTAGGAGGTGACAAGTCTTAGAAAATCTGTCTACCAATACAAGGATTACCATGTTTCCTTGAGACTGTGGCAAGCCTGTAATGAAGTCCAAAGAAATGTGGGACCAATGGTGTCTTGGAATGGGCAGCGGGTGCAGCAGGCCATGAGGGTGGGCCCTTGGCTCCTTGCTTTGGGCACAGACGGAGCAAGCGGCAACAAAAGCCCGGATGTCCCGCAATCTAGGCCACCAGAATTTCCTCTGAATGAGCTTGCATGTCTTAGTAATCCCAGGGTGTCCAGAAGGGAGAGAAGCATGAGCCCACTGCAAAACCTTAGAACATAGAAGGTTAGGAACAAAGAGGCACCCTGGAGGGCCATTACCTGGATCTGTATCAGTTCTTGATGGTTATATGGTTTAAACCTCGATAGTCTACGCAGGGAGACCCCCGTCCTTTTCAACAAAGAAAAAGCCGGCCCCTGCAGGTGAGGAGGATGGACGGATGAATCCACTGTCCAAGGCTTCTTTGAGATTTGTCCATGGCTAATCTCTCAAGGCCAGAGAGGGAATAGAGCCTCCCACATGGTGGGCAAGTACCAGGAACTAATTCAATAGTGCAGTCATAAGCTCTATGAGGTGGTAGTGTGGCAGCTTGGTTTTTACTGAAGACTTCCTTGAGGCCTGCATACTCCTGGGGGACTCGGGATAACTCAGGATAATGAGCAAGAGACTTGGTTGCGACTGGCTCCATTTCGGGAACGACTATGACTTCTGTGGATTGGGTCTCAGAAACAGATGCAGATCTCCTCCTGGAGATGTCTAGTGAGGGTTCTGAAAATGTCTATAATAGCTTGGAAGAATGACAAAAGGTATTATCTAAAACTTGGCAGTCAGTTGCCCAGGTTCTAACAACCCCTCAGGACCAGTCAATGTGTGGGTTGTGTAAAGTCAGCCAAGGGAAGCCGAGGATTAGAGGAAGTTTAGGAGAATGAATCAGAAAGAACTGTATCCATTCGTGGTGTTGCCCCACCTGTAGCTGGAGAGGTGGAGTACATTGACTGATTTCTCCTGAACCCAGAGGACTGCCATCAACTGCTGTGATGTTAAGGGGGGTTCTGGAGAAGCGCTGGCTGAATGGCAAGTCTCTTGGCCATTTCATAGTCCATAAAACTCCCAGCAGCCCCAGAGACAACAAAGACACATACTTGGTGATGTTGGTTGCGCTGGGTGACAGTAGCTTGGATTGTCAAACCTGAGGTCGCCGAGCAGGGGATGGTTCCTATTCTCGCCCTGGCCCCCCTCCTCCTGGATGAGAGTTGGCCTTTCCTGACAACTCAGGACAGGCAAAGCGAAAGTGACCTGGCTTGCCACAGTAGAGACAGCATTTCTCCCTTATCCGTCGGTTGCGCTCAGCTTGTGAAACTCTGGTTCCGCCTAGCTGCATGGGTTCCTCAGGGGCACTAAGAGATGAAGGCAGCTTAACAGCGCTGGCAGACTCAAAAAATCTAGCCTCCTGTTGTCGCTCCTGCTGTTGTATCAGATGATCTACCCGGATAGCCACGTCAATGAGGGACTCAAGATTAGGCGCAGGGTCTCGGAAGGCTAACTCATCTTTGAACTCAGGAGACAAAGCATGGTGAAAGGTAGCCATCGAGGCTCGTTGATCCGACCCACTCTCTGTGGCAAGAGTGCAAAACTCTATAGTGAACTCTGCTGCACTCCGGGTACCTTGAGAGAGGTGGAGCAGGCGGTGATCTACATCCCCCCTACTGGCTGGATGGTGAAAAACTCATTTCATCTTAGAAATGAATTCATGGCAGTTGGTTGTCACTGGAGACCTCTGGTCTCACAAAGCAGAAGCCCAGTCCAAAGCTTTGCCCGTTAGGAGTGTAATAATGTAAGCAACCTTATTACTCTCAGTAGGAAAGCTGCTGGGTTGAAGCTGGAAGGCCAGGGTACACTGGGTAATGAACCCTCTGCATCTCTCGGGACTGCCATCAAATCTCTCTGGTGCTGGTAACATGGGCTCTGATGGGAATGGCAACATGGATTTGTTTGGAAGATCAGGAGGTGATTGGGGTTCTTGGGGTGAGGAGGCTTGAGACTGGAGATTCAAAATATGGAGGATCTCTGATAGTGCCTGGTCATGCCATGCTGTTTGATCTGAGAGGGCTGCCTAAATACGGTCCACATTGGAAGGTGGTGAAAGTCCTTCTGCTAGGCTCTGCTGGACTTGAACTTAGGTCTCTGGTGTTTTAAGTGTGACATGTTCTCCACTGAGCTAACTCCCAGACAATGGAACCCAAGAGCAGAAGAGTAATGAGTCCAAAGACTTGAGACTTCCAAAAAATAAAAATAATATTTACTTGAGAAACCAAGGTACAAAGTACAAATGAACTAGGATAGCAGAGCTTCCATAAAACAAAGAAACAAAAATAGACACAAGGGTCAAAATGTACAATAAGGCACAAACTTAACTTGAGATCTGGTGACTGAAGTACGTAGGCTCAAGACTGAACATAATGGCAGGGAACAAGCACACTTATAAAGGGCAAGACACAGGTGAAGGGAATCAGGGCTAATGAGGAGAGTACTAAGTACAATTAAACACAATAGCACCATCTGCAGGAGTGGAGAGCACTGAGCTTGGGTTTAAAGTGCCACCTGGAGGGAGCATGACATGGAAGCTTAAGGAGGGCGCCTACAGGCCAGGAGTGGAACAGCAGCCCAGAGATTGGATCTTTACAGTATCACAACATATGATCCTGCACTGATAAGCAATACATTTCGATCCTACTATGAATCACTATATTGTTCACAATGGCATGTAGGTTAGAGAGCATACTACCTAAGTTAGTTAAGCCGAACCAAACAGGGTTCGTGAAATTACATTATGGCACTGATAACATACGCTGGCTTTTGAACGTTATTAATTTTGTTCAAAATGAAGGACGCCTGCACTTGTTTTCTCCCTTGATGCTGAAAAGCATTCGACAGGGTCGAGTGGGACTTCTTGTTTACAACTCTCAGAAAATTCAACCTAGGACATAATTTTATTAGGTGGATCCAGTTGCTTTACCCTGATCCTAAGGCCACAGTGGTTGCAAACGGTCTTACTTCGACTCCATTCTGCATAGGGAGAGGCACAAGGCAGGGTTGTCCTCTCTCACCTTTACTTTTAGCTTTAGTCATTGAACCTTTAGCAGAGCTCATTAGACAGAGCAAAAATTTCCATGGAATTACAGTGGGAGGAGAAGGTCATTGAGCATCACTTTACGCTGATGATGTAATAATATTTATGTCTAAACCAGAGCAGTCTATTCTAGTATTATTGGAATGTATTTCCTATTACAGTAGTCTTTCCGGCTATAAAATAAATCTCTCTAAATCCAACGCATTACCTTTAAACATCCCTTTGTTAGAACACCTAAAGTTAATTTCTCCTCTTCAAATATCAGAGATGGCTTCAGATATCTTAGCATTTTTGTCACAGCTTCACTTAATGAACTTATAAGCAATAATTATAAAATTAAGGCTACTTTGAAAACATGGTGTCTACTCCCGATTTCACTTCTGGGGAGAATAAATGTAATAAAAATGAATGTCCTTCCCAAGCTTTTGTATTTATTTCAATCTATACCTAGTTATTTATCAAGTTAATTTTTCAAACTAATAAATCCAAAAGATAAAGGTGGGATAGACTTGCCAAATCTTCAGTTATATTATTGGGCAGCCCCGATAAAAAAAATTATTAGTTGGTACAGTGAGAAGACCAATTCTATCTGGTATAATATGGAAGTATCAGTTTGCGCCCCACTACCAATTAGGTTTTTACCATTTGTTAAGAACTATACAAAACTAAAAAAAAACATTTCAGAACATTTTACCATATCAAACACTCTTCGAACCTGGAGAAATGTTAAGACATTTCTCCCTCTCTTTTCCTGTCTTCCCCACTCTCTTTTAACCCTGATTTTCCTTTAACGTTTCAGAATATTGGTCTATCAGCATGGCTGAAACTCGGAATCTCTCAAATATCTTGTTTATTTTCAGAGGGCACTTTAAAGTCTTTCCAGCAGATTATGGAGGAATATAAAGTTCCAAAGTCCAATTTTTACAAATATCTTCAGTTACAGCATTTCTTAAAATCAAAAATAGATAAAGAAGAATTGAGAATGGAAACAACATAGATTGAAGACCTTTTATTGAATTCATTCAGTTTAAAGGGATCAATATCAAGGACATATGACATCTTGTCTAGTAATTGCACCTCTGCCTTACCGGGACTGAAGGGTGTGTGGAAAAAGGATATTGGTCAAACCATTGAAGAGAATGACTGGGCTGTTACATGCAATAATGTATACCCAAAATGTACTTCCCTGGGGATCCATCAGCTCAACTTTAAATTTTTTAACAGGATATATCTTACACCGATGCGTATTAAGAAGATGTTTATCAATGCTACAGGCCTGTGTTTCAAATGTAAAAAAGATAAAGGTATATTCATTCATTGTTTTTGGTACTGCAACAAACTTTTGCCATATTGGAAGAATATACATAGTATAATGAAAGATCTTCTTGGACTAAACTTTGATATGACCCCAGGTTTGTATTTATTGAATTTTAATGTGAACAGTCTGTTTAAAAAAGATGCAATACAGTTATTCATTGTCCTGGTATATTTAGCTAAAAATGCATTCTGTTACTTTGGTCTGCATCACAGGCTCCTTCTTTTAAAATGTGGATATCACAGATTGCTGCATGGTTGCCACTTGAAAAGCTCACCCACGATAAACATAAAAAATCTGACAAATTCTGGCTGATATGGTCTCCCCTTTGGGAACATATATGATGAACATACAGAACTGCTTTTGACTTCCTTTAATTTCCTTTTATTTCCTATGTAAAGACTGCTCTAAAATACTGTGACCTTTTTGTTTCTTGTTGTGTTTACATTTGTACACATCCCCTTTTTTTTCTTCTTTTTTTTTAACTTGTGATTACATCTGTTCTTTACTTTTATTTTTTTTTTTACTTCTTGTTTCTTGATTTCATACAATCTGTAATATGAATATATGTTGTGATATTGTTAATGTTATGTTGATAATGTGGGCAAAAAAAAAAAAAAGAAAAAAAAGAAAGAATTGGCTGTGGGGTGGAGTTTGTGCTGAACTGGTTTGGAGAAAAAAACATGCCTGTCAGTCTATTGAGAAAAAGATATGCAGGTAAGCATTCTGGAAAATAAAGTGTTCTATCTGTCTGTCTACATTCTCAGAAAAAAATGGTACAAAAGCTGTCACTGGTACGGTACCCTTTAAAAAATTTCTAATATGTAACATTTAGGTACTGCTATGTACACTTTTGATAACAATATGTACCTTAAAGGTACTATTATGCACTCTTTAGGTACAAAGGTATACCTTTTGAAAGGGTATCACCCCAACGACAGTTTTTGTACCTTTTTTTCTGAGAGTGTATCTATCTATTGAGAGAAAGGTATGCAGGTAATGCATTCTGGGAAAGGAAGTGTTCTGACTATCTGTAACTACAGTGGACCACCTAGAGTATTTGAGAATGCCATTAATGTCCAGGAGAGGTTGGCAAGGACTGACTGAGTCTGATGGTGATGGGATGTGAGGCAGAGCACTCTGAGCAGAACAGAACAGCTGTGAAAACAGACCAGTCTCACAATACAGACCAGAGCCATGGACTGCACACTACTCGTGTGGTCCAGCCTAACCAAGGATGACATCAAGGTGATCTGCAGCAGGATCCTGACATCTACTGCCACTACAAACAACTGCTGATTCCCAGAATTCCCAAAATAGCATAATTGACTTTCTATAAATGATCAGTTTAGCATGTAGATGCGCTAAATAATAATTAGTTTTTGTAATAGTTGTTAAGAATGAACTCCAATTTTCAAAGCTGTATGTTCAAAGTGGACTTAAATGCTATTTCTAGACCCAACGGGTGAAGGAGTCGCTTTCAAAAATAAACATCCAAGCAAAAGATAGATCTTTTGAGAATGCTGTGCCCCAACCACAAAGCCTTCACGCTATGTTCGCAAAATGCACAGACTAATTCATCTTGGGCTAATTAAACAAGCTTCTATTAGCGGCTAATTTTCTGCCATGGAAAGTCACCTCTTGATCCTGGGATCTAAAATAAGCCTGCTGACAACAAGAGGAGAAAACAGGGTTCAGGCCAATACAAATGAACTTCCAGCTGC
This sequence comes from Elopichthys bambusa, assembly GCA_037101425.1. Classification (NCBI taxonomy): domain Eukaryota; kingdom Metazoa; phylum Chordata; class Actinopteri; order Cypriniformes; family Xenocyprididae; genus Elopichthys; species Elopichthys bambusa. Next base: position 7,039,761 of record CM074449.1, read on the forward strand.
CAAAACAGATCAAGCATGGGATCCTGGCATTCTCCCTGCCACTTAACGCCACGTGCCAAATTTTTAATCACACAAGACATTTACACATGTGCCATGTGATTCAGAGATGTGCCATGCACATGATAGATAAAGCAACATACACAAAATCGATACAGACTCTCCTCTCGTGAGAGTGTTTTCCTTTCCTGGTCATAGACAAGCGTATGCTAGGAGATCAACTGGCACACATAAACAAACATGCACTCAAAAGTTGACTGACAATTACACATGCATCTCATTATGTATGATCTAGTTTTATCTTCTGGCATCAGCTCTCAGCCTTCTTAATGTGGTTACAGCCACATAATTAGACTATATGGCTAACTAATTCCCAGTAGGATATTTTAAACACTTTCCATGGCTGCACACCTCACTGCACTTTAGCAAAGAAACACTGCATGGAAAAATCACTTTATCTACCCAACAAATTACAGGTAGATAGATCATTACCTTTACAAACACATCAAAATAAACAATTTCATGAATAAACCAGCATACCTGGGAATGTGCATTTCAACTTACTAGTTCTAGTTAATCTTTTGTTAAAAAACAATTTAAGTGAATCAGTTTGTTTGGTTGGTTCATGTAAATAAATTGGTTAAAACAAGTGATTCATCGATTCATCAGGTTTTAATCAGTTGGATAAAAACTGAGGCTGGAATTGACGGTGCTGTCACAGAAACAAAAATCATTTCAGTTTTGCAGACCAATCCAGCAGTTTGATGGAAAAATTACATCGTGATGGGTCACGTATGAGTCACCAGTGTTGGTTTGTGAGTCTATGAATGCAAGACATCTGATGAACGGGATAGTCGTGTACTCCCACTGTTCTTTAAAGCAGCACAGTAGTATGCACACCAATTAGGGTACTATGGAATAACTATAAGAGAACATTCACATCAGTGGTAATTCACCCACAGCAAATCAAACATTTAGCAATTACAGAGAAGATTAAAAAGATACATTTCTCTTCCAAACATTAGTGACATTATAAGTCTGTGGAATACACAGGATATGTTCGCCAACAGCGAGTGAATTGAGAATATTTCCTACTGGCTACAAAACTGTATTTTGCATCATTTTTATTGAAAAATATTTTGTCTTTATGCCAGTGGAAAAATTTAGCAGTTTTTTCCTTGCATTTTTGTGGTAAACAGCGCAGGTCATTGTGTCACTCACAGCATTATATATTAGCCAGTCTCATGTGAAACAAAACCTCTCGTAAAAACATTTATACACGTTTTGGTGGCTTAAAGCAAGTAATATATCACATATGTTTTGCAACAGGGAGTTCTAGAGGGGAAAAGAAACACTATAGGCATCCTAGATAAACTTCTGAAGGTAAAGACAATCTTGAAGGTTATTTAAACAGTTACAAACAATCCCAAAACTGAATCACTTCTTGCTGAGCAAAACACGTAGGCCTGGTTTCACATACAGGGCTTAGATTAAACTGGGAGCTGGATTTATACTTTAGCTGAAACGTTTATACTTGACGTGCTCGCCGTTGTTCTATTCTTTGAAACGACGGGACGACTCGGAGAAACTGTTCTCTAAATCAGCAGGAAGCAGCGGTGAGAATAAGTAAAGTATACGTGACAATGTTTATTCTAGTAACTACACTTTACCAAAACTACACTGCGAAAAGAATCGTGTAAAACCCAGTAAACCTTGAGATTATTACTTAGAACAATTCGCCTCGCATTCGTGCATCTTCGGACGTGGAGCTGCGCGGAAAGTAACAAAATTTGCCGTGCACACTGCCAAACGAAATGGGTTTGCACGCACTCAACGCACACTTCCACCAACGCCGCGAATGCATAATTTTTGTCGCGTGCACCCAAGCGAATTTGCGGACATGTCAAGTATAAATCAGGCTTAAGGCAAAAACAATGGCACTGACATGTCAGTGCAAGTTGCTTTCAGTTAAATCAACATAAACATACATTTTAATCTGGGATTAGGTTTAAGCCTTGTCTGTGAAAGGGTAGAGTCAGGGTACTTGGACTCAGACTCGGACTGCAATTATAAATTGACGCACTAAGGTAGACTTGTATTTGAACTTGACACAGACTCTGACATTTTGGACTTTTCTCTGAGTACAGTCAAATCCATGTCATGTGTAACATAAAAGATAAAAAAAAAATGTAACAACATAAAATTAAGATAACAATACATACTCAATTGGTTACGGACTTGCACTCGAATCGGACTCGACAAGGAGTTGAACCCAACACTAAAAACAACTCTGTACTAACTCTACTGCGGTGTTTTGTAGGGATGCATGTTCACGTTAAGGGAACAAGGCCCACGAGGTGTCATCAGCAGCATGTGAGAATCAGTTAAACATTGCTATGCCTTTGTCTGTACATCTTTACTCATTAACACGCAGCATGAAAGAGAACACATGGCAACAACACGTCTCTCGCACACACAACCGTCTGCTCATGGGAGGGAAAAAAAACTGCACGGCCTAAGAGCCAGACACGCAAGCTGATATATCGCGTTTGTGTGTTTTCAGGAATGGCTGCTGCATTTCATTTTTCATCATTTCCCTGCCCGCTCCGTGGCCCCCGACTCTCAGGGCCGCCCACAAACTGAGGACTTCATACCAGACAAGTGCATCACCTCGCGTCGGAAAGAATGAACACATAGCTCTCTAATGTGTTTCAAATGAGTGCAGGTATTTTGGAGAGAGTTGGCTTAGTGAAGTATCCCATGACATCCTGTACAAGCACCACGTGGCCCCGGGAAATTGTTTGGGCGTGCGGTGTCATTAGCATGAGACGTATGTACAACAATTTGCTAGCATATACAAATTACAAAAGCAAAGATAAATGAACACAGAAAAGAAGACAAACACTTTGTAATCTTAATAAAGCTTGTGGCAAATATGAAAGCCTGTGGTCACCGCAGCTGTTTCCCACTGAAGAACATTATAAACCATCGCTTAGACGAATGAGGTCTATAATGAAGTCAATACCTAAGTCATGAAACTGTTTTACAGTGAGCATATTCCAAGGTTTTGATTGATGCGTCAATGTGCTAAACATGTGTTAATTCAAAACGTTAAAAATAAAAACTTGTCTACAAATCCTTTTGGACTCAACAGTAGATGCAACTCAATCCGCACGGTGATGTTTGAAGTGAGCTGACCTGCATGGACTCTGGATGGGACCCGCTGAGATGACAGAGCAGAGAGACATCAGGGCCACTTGCTCCCCCTCACAACATCTCCTTTAATTATTTTTATAATGCAAGTGAAGAAGTGAATGGAAACTATGTGCAGCCTCCTGTGGTGATGGAGGGGGTTGTTTCTTTCCCCTTATTTTTTCCCCTTCTTTTCTGTGGTACTACTGGAGGGGTTTGATCTATAAACACATCAGAGCTCACTTTCTCTCCCTCTCTTTTTCAGAAGGATGGTATGACTGTGAGGTCTAGGCACTGAGGCATTGTGAATACATTTCCGTGTCCATATACCTGTCCACATATCTGACCTCCAGTGAAAAACAGTAAACTGTGGTTCCGTCTCGCTCTACTGTTTACACAGGCTACATACATTCTAAGGGTCCATTCTCAAAAAATGTTTTTTAATATTGGTCTAAACAGACAGACAGACAGACAGATATTTCCTAGAATGCATTACCTGTGTTCAGTGTCTCTTCAACTTCTTCTTCCTGAGGTATGTGGCCAAATTAATACAAATTCCATCTTGAATTTTTTTTTTCCAACCCTAAAAATCAAAGCACACAAACATTTTAGGTAATTACTTTTTTGGTAGATGACTTTTACTATTCTCTGTTACTTTTCAGTAATGTTCAGCCACACTAAGCATCTCCTGCTGATCTACACATTAACATAGGTTACAGACATGACGTCTTTCCCTTACTACTTCAAAAGTCGTTTACACACCTGGTTTAATCGCCTGGTCTGAATAAGAGTTCAATTCACCCCCTGGTGTCTCATCACATTGTACTATTGGTTCTGAACCCTAGTACATTTTGCATCATCAACATGAGTACCAGTGGCAGACGTTAGTTTTATTCATGTATTTTGTCAGCTGCTGCCTTCCACAGCATCACTAACCTTAAATTGTACAGTCTTTTTTATTTCCCTCATCTTCTTTTGTTTTAGCAGTGTGCCCTGGCTTTGACCTTATGTCTGTACTGTCCTTAATGTTCTCATTAGCATCCATCTCTTGGTTCTATCTCTCCCTCCCTCCCTCCTCCTCCTCAAGCGTCGTCCATCCTCACTTTTTCCCCGGTCAGCATGTCATTATGCTTACCCACCAGAATGTGGAATCACTCCACTTCATGCAAGCAGAAAAACCACAAGTTGTTCTAGCTGGAGCGTGCCCAAACACTGCCAGTCCTGACAGTGGCTTTAGCTTGCACTTCCCCTGACTTCGTTCCCTTCTAGGAAATTAGAGAGGAGAGTAAAACGGCTTGCGAGTGCTCTGTCTGCTACCTCTCACAGTATGTTGGCGCTCATCCATGGGGTTTTGTGCTTCTACTAGAGGATTCAGAAGGTAACGCCATGAATGAAAGGCTCAGAGAGATTGTGCACTGCAAGAGCAGTGGTCAGGGGCCAGATGCTCTCAACAATGGTGGTGGTCAGGTAAAACTCTACAACGGGTGCTGCTATGGAGGGCCAACAGAGTGATATCATCCTTCCTCTACCTGAGAGAACTGGCAGTGATGGTTGAATGCTTTTACTGGATGTGCATGCATGAGGGTCGCAGGCAGGTTCGTGTTCCAGTATGATCTGACCACATGGGTCTGTGCTCCCTCACAGGCCATAAAAACCATGTCCAGACGCCTCGTGTATTGGCCAGCAGATTAAATCGGCGAGGAGATGATTTCCAATATCAGCACTTAGTCTGAGAGACCCAAAACAAGGGCAGCTTTAAAGTCACAATGACCAGTGCTAAGCGTCATCTGCCGGTTCTGCGACACCTGCAGACGTGGCTTGTCTAGGACATGTAGGATTCAAATGAACCGTCTTCACATTGTGTGTGCTAGAAATGTGCTGCCCCAGCATCACCAGAGCAGGTCAAAGCGCCAGGCCAACATTTCCCATTACGCTAACAAGAAATATTTTCATTATTCTTTTGGTTTGTTCATTTTTTATTTGTCTGGTAACAGCACATGTCAAGTATTCACTGCTCAGCTCTTTCCAAGCCAGGAAATGCACAACAGTGAAAAGAGAAGAAAAGAGAATGAGAATATTGGGAATATTAATTTCCCAAACTATGTGGATATGATAAATATCAGGCATCAATGGGTCATTAAAATATTTTGCAACCAAGACAAAAAGTCATACAATGCAGTAGAAATTCACAGCAGTAAATGAGGAAAAAAGTGCAAAAATTTTACCTTTCGGTGTGTCATTGGGATACTGGGAGTTGGGGTCATTGGGACATTGAGATTTGCACTTTTTTGACTAATATGTATCCTTTAGGGGTAGACATAGTATAAAAGTGTTCATTTGAGGGTATTGCTCTAGTGACAAGCTGGTTTACCATTTATTTTCTGAAAAAAAAAAAAAAGAAAAAAAAAATACCATACCATTATCCATGAATCTGAACTAAATATACATCTGGAGGTTAGAATAAAAAATTGGGTGCCAAACAGTAAGGAACCAATAACGCTGCCTTCTTTCTGAGTATTTGACAACCATTTGATAACAAGAAACATGACCTAACAAGCTGTTTCTAATGAGAGCTATTTCTGCCCCTTACCCATAGTGCTCTCCTGCTCAGTTCTAGCGGGTAAGATTTACTGTTTGGTTTGGAGTTCAAAGCCATAGCAGTAAATTTTTCATTTACAAAAGAGGACAGGAGAAATGAACAGTACCCTTGTTATGAGCCGAGCTGTTGCGTTTTTTTTTTTCTTCTTCTTCTTTTTTTCCTCTCCTTTTTATTGCAGGGGATTAATAAGACAAGCACTGGAACACCCTCAAAGCCAAAACTTGACTGCTCAAGACCTGCTTAACTAGCTAAATCAAAATAAATTATCTTTAAAAAGGTAAAGCTCTAGAAGGGCGCTTGGACATCAGCCGCACAGTTTAGCCTTCACTACCCAGGACCCCAGCGGGGCTTAATGGGCTCAAAGAGGCCAGCATGGTTGGAGAACAAATGACTGACACCAGAAAAAGACAAATTATGAGAGAGTGCATAGAAGGTTATACCTCTATCCCAGCTTAAAGTGCAGCCAGCCAATCATCAACCAACACTGCCAGCATCATAGTCAGTGAGTGTGTGCAGGGGTGAGAAAGTCTACAAAGCTACAAACTCATTCAGTTCAACCTCAAATGACCCCAGATTGAGATCTCTGCTTTACTAAGAAAAAAAGAAATAAAAAATTGTCATCGTTAACACACTATTATGTCATTCCATGCCTGTAAATTTTCTTTCTTCTGTGGAACGTAAAAGTTGATATTTTAAACAATGTTGAACTAATCTTTCTTAGTAAACAAGACTACTTACAGATAATACATTTTATGAATAAAGGATTTTGATTTAAAAGAGCTGTTTGTGCACAGTTGCTGTTTTTGGCAGCAGTTATTCATCAGATGATGGAGAAGGGCATATTACTTTGAGAAGTAATACATTCAGGTTTCTTTTACCTCACCTGTTTGTCTAGAATATGTATATGGACTATAATGGCTGGGATTGGGAATTTGTCATTGACAGATCCTTAATTATCTTTCATTGCCAGGGTTGTGTGCTAAGAGAAAAGAGGGACATGCAATGTCCATCATCATTTTGAAAAAAGCCACCTAAACACATGAAACAAGACTCAGCCTTCAAACACAGTGATTTGTCCTATCTGAACTAAACATTGCGCAAGCACTGACCGCCAGATAATTAAAACGATATTACGTGTACGAGAAAGTGAACAGTGTGGGAAAATATCATGGAAAATATTAGCAGGATGGAAAATGTTACAGGTATTTGGATTCCATGAGATACTGTAATAATATAAAGCACTTTGCCTTCGAGATGACAAAACTTCCAGAAAAACATTAGATCTCTTCAAATCCCACCTACTCACACACCACACACATAAACACACACACATACACATTTCCCTAATGAGTTGGTTTGGCTGCAGTTGTATTCGGGCAAATTCGTGTATTATGACATAACCCAAAGCCCTCCGACAGACCTGAACTCTGAAGCTGTCTGATTTACACAGGCCTCCGAGGACTCGCTGAGAGAAATACACAGTTTCTTTCCTGAATTTCACTTTCTCTTTGTCTCTTATTCTATTGCTCTCTCTGGACAGCTAATTGTTTAAGGGTATCAAATTAAAGTTTAGATAGAGGAAAGACCAACCTCAGCTGTGTGACTAAGTGAGTGTTGACAGGACAAAGAGTGACAAAGTGTAAAAAATATGTGGGACTTTTAAAGAAATTGTTTGTGTTTGAGAGAATGAGAAAGCAACGGAGAAAAGTGTGTGAGTGGAGGAATAATTACCTGCAGATGTTGGTCTTTGTTGGGGGGTATAAATCTCTAACCACATCAGAAATTATCCATAAAATTTACAGCTTAGGAAAACCATGTGTGTGGCTATTTAGCACCCTAAATCTACAAAGCCTTCTCTAGCACTCTCCCACAACAGGACAGCGAGATGAGGGGGGCAATGTAACGGAAGGAAATGAAACCAGCCCTCCCCTCTTAATTGTTTTTATGTAGCCAATGCAACCTGCCCCCTTGCTGACATGTGAATGGAATAAATCATCCAAAAGAGTGAAATGTACTACTAATGTTAAATCTATCCTGCTGCAAGCCTAACAGATGAAAAAAGTTCCTTTATAGGGGGTAAAATGTGAGACTATCAATCGATATAATATGGAAGAATGGCTTAATGATTTGTTAAGACTAGGTAAGATGTTCTGTACATGTCGTGATTTAAACGAGAAAATATATTTGCCTATAAAGCTGTTACACAAAGTTTCCACCAGAGCTGGAATCAGTCATACATCTGAGATGCATAACTCCAGACGCATCATTCCACTGGTTGTCTGTTGATTTACACAAACGTGGTTCTGGGCTACTGTGCACTGACTGACAGCAAGACAGAATGCTTAAAGCGCAGCAATGAGCCCTGGATCTAAGAGGGAAAGTCAGCAGAGATGATCAAAAAGTCAATGTGAGATTTAAGGGTTGACATGGAACAAAAGTGACTGAAGGTTACGGAGTTCAAAGTCACATTTGCTGGTGCCTGCTTTGGATATAATGATAGATGCTTGGGATTATCATTATGTTTGCAGTTCTTAATTTCAATTGAAACCAGAAGAGGGCATTTTGTGACTGAAAAAGAAAAGGAGTAGGCAGTTGTATTTAAGAGGCTAAGCGACAACCCAATGCATTGCACATTTTAGGATTTTTATCCAATCATTTTAAAAGTTGTGGCATATTTAACTTTAATTTTAACATTAAACTATACACCAGTAGGTAGTGCTGTTACCAAACTCTCAAGATACTCTCAAGGCATGGTTCCAAGGTCACAAACAAAACATTTCTAAGATATAGCTGAACTTCCTGTTTGTTGTTTTTGTTATTCAATTCAAAGCTGCATTACAGGAAAAGTTTTTTTTTTTTTTTTTTTTTTTAACTTTTTTAAACTTTTAAACGTTACTGAATCAAAATTGTTAAAAGAAGGGATAAGAGATAGGAACTAGATTCAAAATGGCAGATAGCGAATAAGGCTGATCTTAGAAAGATGGAAATCAAAATCCAAAATGGTGACCAATCTCATGGGCAGAGAGTTCTAATCAACTCTACATGAGGCTAAAAGAGCAGAGGAAAAAGATGCATGTCTCTGGAGTTCAAAAAAAAAAGAAAAAAAGTACAACTTTTGGTAGTGTTGGTAGTGCGAGAGCATTTGAGTGCAAGTGTGGTTATCTGCAAGTAAGAGTAATGGGCATGCCGAAAGTTCTTTACAATTGGTTGCAAAAGCTGCCTACTAGGCTTTGGGGTAGGGTTAGGGGTTAGTTTCTGTTGTAGCATTGTGTACCTTTCAGCATGCCCATGACAACCTGCAGCTATATCTATCTCTCTGAGAAAGATACCCAAACGCTGGTCACAGGACTATTCAGACCAGTGTTGCCAAATCTATAGTTTTCCCGCGGAATTGCGCTACTTGTACACACGGGTTGAAGTGGCCCCAAATAACATGATATTTAGCCCCTGGAATGCAAATTTTACCAGGGGAACCCCGCCAAAAATGCAGATTTTACCCCCTGGAATGCGTTTTTTACTGTGGACCCTCGCGAAACGTGATTAGGCTAGATTTGAGTAGCAATTGGGCGGGGTTTGTTGTGAAAACCTGGCAACCTTGATTCAGACCCTCCACAAAATGATTGGTTGGTATTGTGTATGCTTTGACATGCTAAGTGGTGGCAGCAGATTTTAGTTTTAATTCTCATGCCATGCTCATTTTGACATCAAACAAAAGTTTTGCTGGTTTGTAAGCTAAAGATTTAAACACCTTCAGGTTGTAATGATTTGACAGGTTTTAAATTTCAATTTCTCTTAATCTGTCAGTTTAGTATGTTTTAAAAATATAAAAATATGTCACTTGCGCAACTACGCGTATGCATTATAATATTATACTAATGGGCCAAAGAACTACAAAGTCCACCCACTTGTGTTACATAGGGTTCCACATTGCAGTACTGGTTTTCTCATGAAAAAAACAAAACAAAACAAAAAATGAACCACAGCAATGTCAGTTTTATTCAATGTCAAATTTATTTATAGCAATCAAACTGACTGTGACTCCAATATTACATAATGAGTGTCTTGATTTCATTGGGACATTTGATCACTCGCTAATTGGTGTGCCAAATTTTACTCCAAGCTAGAAGATGAAAAATCTGGCTGCTAAAAATTATGTAAACTCTTGTCGGAATTTTAGATTTGTTGAACTGTCAAATTTTATCTTGTCAGTGCAAAACCTGGAGAGCAGCCATGTGTTTTGCCTCATCCTAGACTCTGAAGGTGACATCACCATTATTGTTGAGGGTTTTTTTTTTTGGGGGGGGGGGGGTAAGACCTACCACCTTAATGCACCTTTAAGAGAAAATCTAGAGAAAATGTAAATAAACAATTGCACAAATGCTGTCTGCTGTTGTAATTGCATCACAGGTGCTCACCTCCTGGTCTCAGTGATGGAAAATGCTGTGGGAATTGAGCCAGTGTACTTCCCTTGAGGCTCCTCTGTTCTGCGGAGGGGAGGAGGTGGGAATGGGTCACAAAGATGTGGTGCGAGAGAGATGGATGGAATGGTCACCCTGTCCTTGTGATGATCTCGAGTATATTAGATGGCGTCAGTAGGCTCTAGGAGGTAATCACAGTGTTTATTGTCACAGGTGGACCATTGTGTACGACTCCGTGCTGGAGACCCAGCTGTAGGGACCAGCGTCACTGCCGGCCAGTGCATGTTTGCGCACTAGTGTTTGTTGCAGTGTGTACTACACACTGCCAGAGGCCTTCTTTCTGACAGTGCTCTGAAGTGATCACATTTGACCTTACAAGAAAGAGCATGAGGGTATTTGGTAGAAAGCTATCAAAAATATTCTTCTCTGCTCAGACAACCTTACAATCTGTTGGTTTTGTAGGGCAGTGTGAACTAGCCTTGTTTTAACTTGCTTAGTGATAGATTGTGTCAGTATCGCCTGCAGCTCATTTACTAATGTTTATTGCAAGTGCTACATCATCACGTGCCTGACAACCCAATTATGAGTCAACCCTCTAGATCAAATGATGAGTATTATGTGATTTGAGATAGAAAATGTCAGCGGAAAAAAGATAACATCTCCTCAGTGGCCCGAGTCAAGTCAATTTTTCCCTGCGGAGACCAGGGTAAACAGCACCAGCAAGAGGAGTGGGATTTGATTTGGCCCGTTCGGCAGACAGAGAAAGCAAGAAAATGATGGACCAGGGTAGAGCGTAATTGAAAATGAAAACGATGGAGCGATGAGGAGGAGGACTCTGCCAGACAGTGTGGTGAGTCTTGGCTGAGCTCTTGTTTCTCCTAAACAGCTGATTTCCTCCTCATTCACATACTCCATCAGTGTCTTTGTGTGTGTGTCGGTCCTGACTCCTGTCCACCAAGTCTCTCGGTTCATTCTAGGACAGATTGTCAGAAACCCAGACGCCAAGTCTCCACCCAGACTAGCCCAGTGAACACCAATGACATCTACAGAAACTCACACTGTACTCACTCACTTTCTCTCTCTGGAGCACTGGAGTCGACAGAAGGTTAGCCAGAGATCTCTCACCACTGTCTTTATAGACTCTAATAATACAGAGAGAGAGAAAGAGAGATTTTTTATAATTTTTTTGAATGACAGTGAATTTCTATCCAGTCCAACCCTTTTCAAACCCAACATTACCGCATCTTTAGTTTTCCTCTCCAGCTGTAATCAATAATTGGGGGTCTTCCTCTGTTGTCTCTTCTTTTTCTTCTAATCACTCCTTTATGAAGCCTCATCATGTGATTTTGTCCCTTGTTTAGCGCTGTAAACTTTAGGAGTAAAAAGTCACAACCTCTGCGTTAATATAATCTGGAAAATCATTATTATACTTTACGAATTGTTCATGCAAAAATGAAAAATGTAGCATCATTTAATCACCCGCTTGTCATTCCAACTGTGCATTATTTGATTTCTTTGCAGAGACACAAAATGAAGCAGTATGCAAAAAAAAGGTATGCAACATATGTGTTGAGATATAAAATGTCATATTCATGAATGTAATCATAACCATTTTACTCAAAGTCACAGTTCATTTTTTCTATGATAAAAACTGCTAATAAACAAATGCATACCACATTATCTTTATTTTGGAGCTCAATGAGGTATTATAATGAAGGTTTAGAGTCAACCACTAAGCAGGCAATGGAAAGCATGGAAAAGCTTAATTGCTGGAAACATTTACATGACAATTCTTCTCCTCTGTTTTTATCTGCAAATAAACTCCAGCAGATTTTCCAAAGCTATGTGCGACAAATATGTGTGGGTTTGTGAGTGTGTGTGTGTTTGTAATACAAAAAGTCAGTCATTTTAAATACAGTCATTTTATATGACTCATGTCAAGGGCTGCAAGTATTGTGTACACACACACACACACACACACACACACACACTGTGGGGATTTCTTTCAAAGAAACAAATTTGAGGTAAGCATACATACAACAGATGGATAGAAAGAATTCCATAGACGTGCATCAAATGCTAGTTACTGTATGCACAGTTTGAATCATCAGTCTGTCATATTTTCACCATGGAGAAAAAATATTATATAATGACAATAGAACATAACAGTGACCATTCATTTTTTCAGCAGCCTGGGTTCCAGGAGTATTTTTTCCCATTTTTTATTTTCTCCATAGACTTTAAATCTTAAGAGTATAAAAATATCCTAGTGTAATATCTAGAGACAGTTAAAAGAAAGCCATTAGTTGACTGATTTCCCCTGAAAAGTGTAAACACTGTAGCTCATCCAAATAATTGCGCTGTTTGTTTGAGCTTCCCATCAAGCCCTACAGAGCCTCACTGGCCCAACCAATAGCATCAAATTGGAGCAGAACTATCTGTTTGACTGACCGAGTGTTCGAGGAACCTGTTTGAAAGCGATCATTATTTTTTGCTATGCCGTTTGTTGACGCTAGTGGCCAGAGTTTCCATGTCCCCTTATTAAAATGACACTAAACAAATAAAACAAACACATAAAACAAATATACCATGATTACCATTTCAGTCAAAACAGACTGGAGTATCTCTGGTATTCTAATACTTCCCTGGAAGTTAAATATGATTTCATAAAAAATAAAAAAAAAAGAAAGAAAAAAAAGGTAAAATCACACTGACTTATGATTTCTACAGAAGCATATTCTATCATTAACTACACTTTATATCATAACAGGTTTACAGCCTATGGATAATTGCTAGAAAGCTGCAAGTTCCAACTTGAGTTCCACATGCTAATTTATTAAATATGTTGTTGTTTTTTTTCTCTCCAGCTTTTTCTTTTCTGTATTTGGTCTTTAAGATGATTTGAGGGCACAGTAGTGAGAGAAAGGACATAAAACTGTCACATTATCTAGACTGAAAACACATTTCTGTAAAACAAATTACCGCCTCATTTACTAAAGCTTTGCAAATGTACATTACTGTCAAAATAAAACAAACAAGAAAGAACATGGTATTAGAGGTTTTTACACTGCTTGAGTTATTGATCTATAAGTTGTACAAAAAAGAATAAATCTGATATAAAATCACTGTGAACTATCAAGAAAAATATAAGGCAAGATAAAAGGGCGGTTAAAGAAAGTGGACAACAAAACGGTGTGGGGGGGGGGGGGGGGGGCAGGATGGAAATTTGGTGACGGACAAAATATTATCTTATTATATAAAAAAGTTATGACATAAGTGCACAGAAACACTCAAAAGCACAAAACAAATGGATGAAGTGCTTGTATTTCGTAAATATTAATAGATCCATCAGCCTCATGCAACTACTAACATCAGTATTAATATAACTTTGACCTTGAGCATGTTGCATTGTCAGATGCATTTTCAACCTTTTTAGACTAATACACTAATTTAAATCACCTATCAGAGCAGTCCTTTTAGACAGGGGCGTAGAAACAATCTGAAAAGAAAGAATTTAAATTTATCAGCCTGGCTCATGAATATTAATTAGGTTATGTTCCCCCAGTAACTGATTTGCTGAAAAGCAGGTATGTGGGCACTAACAGAAGTCCGCAAGAACACAATAGCATTTTGTAGTATTTAGTATAAGGCCATTATAGAAATATTTTTTCAAGGTTCTATCCATTAGTGATCAACTCAAAAATACTACAGGCGGCCAGCGCGGGCATGATCATGAGATGTATGCAAATAGATAAGAGGGTTCACAATAGTGTGGTGTGCTATCCTTCTAAGATGAAGTAGGCTACATACAACACACAGTAAATCCACATCACTGTTTTGCCCACAAACGTCAAGATTTGTTTATTTTATATGAAAAGCGGCTGATAAAGTGTCCCAGTTTCACTTTATCATAGACTATTATAGTCTATATTTATACAAGTCAAGACCAAAGTTAAGAGTTCTCGTCTTGACAACAGGTTAATACGTGACAGAAGCCACGAGGTTCTTTCGGATTTAAAATACAGACTAAAATACAGAGGCAAAACCATCTGACAGGCTAGAGTGACATCTTTATGAAGACCTTTCATTCTCCTCGTTGTCCTGGAGCCATTTAATGCAGTCACCAGGAAACATAATCATGTGGATTTCAGCAGAGGAATGAGAGAATAAAAGACAGAAGGAAAGACCGAACAAAGAGAGGGAAAGGACTAAATCTAAAATATAACATGGAAAATGCAGGTCTGAGATGGAAACATGCGTGTGGAGCCAAGCGGTCAAGGCAGGGCTGAGGTTGGGTGAAAAAGGGCCAGAGAAAAGTGGCTATTTCCCCTGGCTGTGCTCTTTCAGATTAGCATCAACACACGGCCTCATCGCCAATGACATGAGAACGCTTATGAAACTGGGATGCAAATGTGAGACTCCGACTGGAACAAGAGGACCCATATAAATCCACAGCCAAATGCATCATATGCCAATGTCAGATTTATCAGCCTGGCTCATGAATATTAATTAGGTTATGTTCCCCCAGTAACTGATTTGCTGAAAAGCAGGTATGTGGGCACTAACAGAAGTCCGCAAGAACACAATAGCATTTTGTAGTATTTGGTATAAGGCCATTATAGAAATTTTGTTTTGTTGTTTTGGGAATCAGAGAACACACAAATCTATATTATGACTTCAGAAAACTAAACCTAAATGGAACACTTTAATGATACTTTTATTCTGCTTCTGTGTCCCTTTAGAATCTTGGAAATCTTTTGCTTTAATTTATTGCAAAAATAAGGAAATAAGAGTAAATGATGACAATTTTCACTTCTGGGTAAACTATTCCTACAACTGCTTAATTTGAAAATAGAAATAATAAAACAAAACTCCATTAAAAGAACTGATAAATTCAAAAAGCCACATCTTAAAATTAATTTGCATACAGCATTCACATCCATTTGCAACTTATTTGTACGGTGTCATTTGAAAGCTGGATGAAAACATTAGCCTACTTGGACTGCTGCACTAAGTATTATGTAAGGTCCTTCTCTAGAAGTGCAGGCATAAATAAGTCTGTTTCAGGTCATCTGTGTTTCTCTTAATAGTTCACATGTGAGACAAGCTAATGACCCACAGTGAACCAGGACTCACACCACCAAAGTGTTCTGTAGACAGGGTGGCCCACAGGGTCCCTGGAGCGGTACAAACGTTTGTTTGTTTGTTTGTTTACTGGATTGCTTGAAGGAAGACATTTAAATGGGGGATGCTTTCTGAGCCATTGGACACCAAATACCTTGAATGGACTCACAGACATACACACACTTAGTAGTACGCACGCACAGGCATTAAAAAACCTTAGAAGAATGAGACAAGTACCATATCATTACTGCGTACCATGGTCACAGAACATTACAAAAAAAAAACTATAAACTATAAGTGTCAAAGAAACTTTGTTGGGATGAAAAATAACAGAGCGCTGTATTCCAAAATTCCTATCATTCTTTAAAATTATGCTTACTTAGCAGCTTACTAGAGGCATCATTTTAAAGGATGATAGGAATGAGAGATATTAATATGCTTAATAGTCAATATAAAAATATAGTAAAACAATAATTTTGTGAAATATTATTACAATTTAAAATAACTATTTTAATATATTTTTAAATGTAATTTATTACTGTGATGACAAACCTGAATTGTCAGCAGTCTTCAGTGTCACATGATCTTTCAGAAATCATTCTAATATCCTAAATATTAGAGATGCACCAATGTATTGGCCGCCGATATTTATATAGCTTGATTTTTATCAAGTTTGATTAATTAACTGCATAAAGGCACTGAGTTGTATTATGTCTCTTGCATAATCCAATGTATTTCTCAGGGTAAAATAATTAAATACCTGCCAAAAATAAATAAATAAATAACCTGTACAATATAAAGCAGAGTTTGACAATACAGACTGCCAGTGCTGCATAGTCACGAAAGTTTATCCTTTTCACCTGTTTTTAAGCCTTGACCATTTAAATATTCAAGTGCAAAAAGATGTGAAAGAGAACTCAATTTGGTACTCACCGTGTGAGAAGTTTTGTGCACACACATCCATAGCACGTGCCCAGAAAGTCGCGTCTAAGACAGCACGAATAATGAAATGAGTTCTCTTTTGCTTCTTCTTGGGCTTGAACAGACAAATTCACACAAAATTATATCAACATGCCCACCTTGGTGAGTAAATAAAGTTGGTTATGGCTAAAGTGAACATAAATAGTTGAGAAATAAAACACACGTGTATTAGTTAATTGGATCTGTGCAGCCCTTAAAGTGACAGCAGCCTAATATTCCAGCTGTTAATCAAACAACAACAAAATAAAATAAATAAATAAAAATCGCTCACTGCTCTTGACTTAACTTTTGTAACTTTAATAAGGATTAATATATATTTAATTTATACACCAGTGTTATCTTACATTTATTACTTTATTCAATTTCTGTGCCTGAAAACTGCTGTTAGACTACTTAAAAAAGCACTGTTTATTTCATATGTATGTTTGTTCTGTTGTATTTATGAATAAATCCAATGCTCAATGTTAAAAACATGCTCATATGAAGATGATTTGATGATGCAGCAATAAACTAGCTAGTATAATGCGTGCATTTTTGAACTTTGTTAATTTAAACCATTGAAAACCGTAATCTATTTTAATGACATAAGTTATATTGGTATCGGAATCGGCTAATAGCTGTTTGTTAAAATCGGTATTCGCTAAAAAACAGTGCATCCCTACTAAATATGCTTAATATTTTTGTGAAAACCATGATACATTTTTTCCAATATTCATTGATGAACAGAAACAGCATGTATTTATAATATTTTTGTAACAATGTAAAAGTCTTTACTGCCACCTTTAAGCCATTTAATGCATCCTTGCTGAATAAAAGTATTAATATCTTTTAAAAAAAGCACTAACTATAAACTTTTAAAAGTAGAATATGTATTTTTATATTTGTTAGGGTGTCAAGCTGTTAGCTTTGATTCAAGAACAGTAAAGGCTTGATTAACACTAACAGGCCTGCTTTGTGCTTGGGGAAATAAAGCCAAGAAAACTCACAAATTATTGGGCTAATTCAATATTGTTTCATTGGAAGCATGTGCACATCCATGACCTCGATGACAATTTCAGCCTACTGTGCAACACAGAAAAGATTAAAGTTAAAGCAGAAGCAGAAGCAGGGTGTAGTTAGATGGAGAAAGATGTTGTTTAAGAATATCAGTATCCCAAGTACGTTTTTAATTGAGTTTTTTTTTTTTCACTGAATGTCTCACTCGGAAGCGAGTCACATTACAGAAGTAAAATGGCTTGCTCTTGCCATTTATGTTCACTGTATATTAACATTTATTGTTTATCAGTAAGATGCTTTTAATTAATACTTTTATTCAGCAATGATGCATTAAATTAGTCAAAAATCACAGTAAAGACATTTATAAGGTTATAAAAGATTTCTATTTCAAATAAATTGGTGAGCATAAGAGACTTCTTTCAAAAATATTTTAAAAATCTTACCGCTCCTAAAATTTTAAAACAGTAATGTAGTTACATAACATGAATATTCAGTCAGATGTCATAATTTAGAGGTTAATCATTAAAAGTTAATTTGACTCACAGTAAGCGCTGATATTTAATTTTCTGGATAAATATTAGACTGACTGTGTCATTATGGGATGAACTATCAAATAACCCACATAACTTAAGGTAAATGGTTAACAACAGACCGTCACACAAAGAATTGGATTGGGCGGAATAACACTAGATAACAATATCGTTTCTTCACCTATAATATTACATAATTCATTCACACACGCACAAAATGAAATTTATGCCATCATTTACTCACCCTCATGTTGTCTAAAACATGTTTTTCCCCATGTAAGTCTAGCAGGATGTCAACACTGCTCTTATCTATTAAATTGAAGATAATATACAATGAAATTTTCTGGTCAAGATGAGTCGCACCAGGTTTGATGTCACTGATGCCAAGCATCATTTCAGTCTTACATAAAGCTATTGTATTGTTACAGATGATTTGTGATATAGTGTGTAAGTCACGTTGACTCCTTTAATGGAGCTTTTTGTCATTTCTGTAGCTTGACAGCCCTTGGTAACCTGTGAATGTAAAAGAATAGAAGACTATTCTCAAACACTTCTCCTTTTGAGTTCCACAGAAGGAAATCAAATGGGTTTTGGACAATATGAGGGTGAGTAAACTTTCATTTTTGGGTGAACTATCCCTTTAAATTCTTATTATATCAATCATCTGTCCACTGTGCTGTCTGTATACTGTATGCACAAATAAATAAATAAATAAAATAAAAAAACCTGAATCTTAGAGTTGAATTGAATCTTGTGAATCTACACATTAATATTTAGAAGTCATTTTCATTTGTACCAGGATGGAAAAGTTCTGGTGGCTGAACAGTAATTGCTTGTTTCCATTGCATTAAGTTTGCCTGAAGGCACAAAACAGCAGCAACCTGTCCAAATTGTTTATAAGTCAAGCTAACCTATTTCTTTCTCAAGCTCAAGCAAGACAGTGAGATAATTACCCTGCTTATCTGAAATCTGAAAAAGGGTCTGCTTTTTATAAAGAGTGGACATGAATGGGACAAGAGGATGTGGCCTATAGTGAAACCGTTTTTTTTTTTTTTTTTTCTCGTTTTGAGGTTGTTGTTTTTTTGAGAGAACAAGAGAAAGAAGGTAACCTCTCCTCATTCCTGTAAACTCTTTACACTCTATCAGAGCACCTGACAAATGAACGGTATTCCTGTATGTCTTTTTTATCTCTCTCTTTCTTTTTTCCTATTCTTTCCTTGGCTGAGTTTTTGAGTTGCTTTAAAGCAGTTGTTTAATAAGAGGGTTTAGAATGTCTCATTCAGATCAGCCATTGTGCCACTGTGATAAATTAGCTGTAACTCTAGACTTCTGATAACAAGCTGTTCAGGTACATGCTGTCTGTGTTTATTATGACAACATGTCCTCACTCCCGGGAGCACGTTCCAGGTTTTATTTTACTTTAGGCTATTTTTTTTTGTTACTTGTATGTATTTGTGTATACCCAAATCAAATAGTTCATCAGTTACTCACCATGTCGTTCATGACTTTGTTCTTCTGTATTTTGCAGAACATCTACAATGCTTTTTTACATACAACAAAAAGTGGAAGCTGTTTTGTAGTGTCAAGCTCCAAAAAAAAAAAGCACCATAAAATTAGTTCACACATTCCAATCTACTCATACAATATAATAGGTGAGGAACAGAGCAAAAGTCATTTAAAAGTTCTGTAAGCAATGTTATGCTAACTTTTCACGTCATGTGCCATGTTGTTTAAATAGCAAATGCATTTGTTGCGCCCATGGACTGCGCATATGGACTTCCATATTCTCATAGAATTAGAACTATTACTAAATTTTATGGGCCCTATCATACACCCGATGCAGTTATCATTTTCACGTCATGTGCCATGTTGTTTAAATAGCAAATGCATTTGTTGCGCCCATGGGCATGCTGGTCTGAAAATGAGGTGTGTTCTGGCGCATTGTTGGTGCGTTACTATTTTGAGGCAACTGAAATAGACTGCGCCAGTGACCAACTGAAACCTGGTCTAAAGTCAATGGTGCAATATTTGTTTTGTTATTTAAAGAGCGCGGTAGTAATATGCACCTATATAAGGTTGCACAACACGCAGCAGCACACAAACATGCCAAAAATCAAAAATCAAAGGATTACAATGTAAAAGGTTATTACTGTGTCCATAAGTTAAAAATGCTTTGGTGGAATCCGGCTTTTCCCATAGATGATCTGTTTCCTCACTATAAAAGCGTTCAGTTTTTGCGCTTGCAAATTCCGCCATGTAATAGCGAATCCGCCATGGCGTGAGCACAACTGGCTTTTAAAGGGAATGGGTGATGAGACTCAAAACATGCCCAAAACACACCCATTACTCATTAAGAGAATAAAGACAACCCTTTTAGACCATGCGCCGGGTGCACAGACCATTTTTCCCATCGTTAAACTAGCAAGTGTATTCGGACACGCCCTAAGTGCACCTGTGCTGTGCGCTTTAGACTATGCGCTTAGATCATTAAAATAGGGCCCTATAGTTATAGGTACAGTTATCGTTCTCTGTGAGAACAGACTGCCTACTGATAAAGCAAACCCCAGAACTTGACTTTTTGATTAGGCATATATAATACTGCAGTGTAATTAATAATTAAATGTATTTACAATTTCATAAATTTTTGTCTATTCTGACATTACAAAAGAATGCCGAAGGAGGGATCATGTGTTAACAGGAACATGATAAAAATGCATTTTAGACTAAAACTTAAACTTAAACACCTGAAGAAATAACTTGACAGACATGGTTTTATGTCCTATATTAAGAAAGGCTGTCAATTTTAAATTGATACATATTGTACTAAATTATCTTTTAGCATAACGTATAGATGATCTCAAAGCATTGACTAAAAGCCACACTCTAGTGTCTAGTGGTAATTGTCACCTAGAACTCATCAGCAGAGTCACTATGGCTGCAAGTTCAACAAATGCTCACATACACACAGCGCATGTGAATTTTTTCTTGAGCATAGGTACAGGTGGGCTGGTTCTCTATCACACACACTTACCCGATCCAGCCTCTACAGCCAGTGCAGTTTGTGTGCAGTCCTGCACTCAGGTGGAAACTTCAAAGCACGCCACACTCTCACAGCAACAGACACAGAGCAGGTAGGCACCATCTGCATTCTTAGTCTGTTTATTTTTTCGCCAGAAACGGCAATCACAACTGACCTGTGAGAAGAAATAACAGTATATCTTTACTGTAAGGACAATGTATGTATATCATGCCAAATTAGTTGAGTTAAAATTATCGTAAACTTAAATCTGGCAGAGAAAACATCCAGTGTCTTAGTGTTAAATTTGTTAAGTGAGTTGGACAAAATTTGAGTGTTGTCCTAAAGACCAGTCATCATCCCCCGAAAAATGGATGTTATTCATTATTTCCTGTTGCTGTCAGACACAGATCAGAAAGAAGCATGTGAGAAGCGATAAATCTAGTCTGATAAGTTTTTGGGGCGTTAGAGGAAGGGCTGAGTCAGGATATGGGTGACACTCGAGCTGCTTTAGGGAGGACAAATCTCAAGCTTTAAATGAGAGCGCAAAGTGTGTGTCTGAGAGAACATGCTGTAATCTAAGAAAACACTGGACTCAAATGACCCACAAGCACAAAAACAGGCGGCTGTTTTTTTAAACTAATATAAGGGTGTATTTTTTCCATCTACTGAATTTCATACTTAAAAATAGATTTACATGTTATAAATGAACCATAAATATTATTAGTTAGTTAGTAATGTATGTATTGAGCAATTCAAAATTCTTTACAAGCCATAATGCATGCTGTTCAACTTTTAGACTGTAATGGGGAATTTTCTTGGAACATCTAAACAGCTGAATGAGCATAAAACATAATGTTGCATAAACATTCCATGCTAATTTGTTTCTATTAATCGTAAACTAATACAATGCTGTTGTCACGTATTCAAGGGACATTCAAAATGTCAACATCTCTGTTTTCGATGTGTGCTTCGGGCAAAGATTAACGGAGCACAGCTAACAGTAATAAAGTGGCACATTAAGCATACTGTAATGTGGAAAAGTCCTTACAAGGTGACCAAACAGCTAATTCCTCTTCAGTCTCTGGGATTTAACTAACATGATTGCAAATAAAGTCAAATAAATAAATGTACTACACCTGTAACCTGCACGTGCCATCTTCCAAAATCTTTGCTCGTATTAAAAGCTTTACGTAACATTAAACTTTGCTCAATGCAGTCTGGTTCTCTGATCCACAGGAGCTTGTGATGGAACTGGTAAAACTTTAGCCAAATAAAGTGCCTCTTACTTCCTGGGAACCGAGAAATTGAAGGTCATTATGGGTGAGACAGGGCCCAGGGCAAAGAAGTTTTGCTCCCCACATACAGGGTGGTTTCGTGCGACTGAACACTGTGTATCTGCATGGACGTTATTTGCTTTAAGTGGGCATGTAATAGACTTGTAAAGCCCTCGAGCAGTGCAGGAAACATAGCGGAGGTAAGCTGTACTGGGACTCTGACATTTAGAACATTACCATATGTCCCACATGAGCAGTTTATGCATATGACCTTCGCCCTTAGCTGATTGTGACAGAAAGAATCGATCTGAGATGATCGCACACAATAAGAAACTGCACTTCTGAGTTCTTTTAGACAAGTATCTTTTAGCGATGACAATGACTGTGGCTCTAATGATCGTTTCTGAACCCAGAGCGATGTGCTCCATGACAGTTCGCAGACCAGACACACTAGCATTGATGCATGCAGCATTTCACTATTTTGTACACAGTGAAATTTATCTCTGAATTAATGTGGCAGTCAGGTCAAAACAGTAAACATAGCAGAGAAGGGGGCACAATTATTTGATAAAACACTGGCATCCTTTGCTTGACCACATGATCTAGTAGCAGTGTCTGTCATAAGAGACGTTCATCTGAAGGACAAAACAGAATTACAACATTTTAGTATTTATATTGTCTGAATCTTTGTGAATTTCCATTCACAGTGTTTGACACAAAAGTGGCCTGAATATTAAATTGAGAATGTTTATGGAAATACAAAAGCAGTTTTTGAGGAGCTGGTTCTGTTTTCACAGTAAGCTGAAATTATGTAACTGTACATTAAGTTAACCCAAAAATGAAAAGTCTGTAAACATTTACTCACCCTTATGTCATAACAGAAACATATGGCATTTATGTGTTATCACACTAAACAGGGCTCAAAAAAAAAAAAAAAAGTGCATGCACAATAGCATTGTGTGAAAAACAGATAAAACATTTACTTCATTATTCACATAATCTCCAGCAGGCTGTTAAATGCTGCTCAATTCGTGACAAATTATAACAGTTTTTGTGAACCATATTAACAAATTGATGCAAAATAAATTCATCACAAACTTAGCCACTATGGAAAATGTTTCCTTGGTTCCTTTCCTTTTATGTTCTGCAGAGGAAGGAAAGGTTAACAACATGAAGGTGGGTTAATGATGACAGACTGTTTGAGGTGAACCCTTTAATACATTTAAGGGCCCTAAACTGTGAAAAATTACCCAGGAGCCAGTTCTAATTGAGCTATCTGAAGAAGCCATTGTAAATGTTGCCATTCTGGACACTGTAAAGGGTTTATGCACGACGATTGTCATTAAGACATATTGGGCATGACGAGAAGTGATGTGTAATTCAGAATGTTCGTGATACAGAGACTGCTTTGTGACCCACTCTAATGCTCTGAATGCCACAACACGACTGCAAAACACGCAGGTCAGTAATCATGCTTTCAAGTTTACTATCAAATAAATCCAAGGCTCAACACAATACATTTATTTTAAATGCTTTATGGTAAGCCATTTGGCCAAATGTACATTGACAAATCTAAATCATAAATTTTAACTTCAGTAGTGATTTTGTGGTTGTGTCATTCTGTTGGAGCAAGACTGCAAAATTATGCTGTGAAATGTGTCATTTTTCTAGGTTAAAATACTTTCTCAGTTTAATATGCAAATATAAGTATTCTATTAGTACAAAAAAAGTTACTATAAGTATCCATTGGTAGGATGGTGCACAGAAATGACACGCTTCACCCTTTAGGACTGGATAAATAATAGTAATGGTGGACATTTGAGTTTGCTGTTGTAATTGCATAAACTTAAGGCAATCTGCATTGTTTTTTCACACAAATATTCAAAAGAGACAAAACCACAGGGCCTCTTCTGTTTGTATCCCATAGTTCACAAGAGTAGATAATTGGATAACATTTTGACTATTTCATATGATTACAGAAATATCAATCCATGATCTTAGTGGAACCTGCTGCCCAGTATGGCTGGGTGGAGGTAGCGATCAGTTCAGAGGATGCTCACAGTGGTTTGGCTGTAATAGATCAGTCCACTGCCAAAAGATCTCCCAATGGGAAGCTTCTATTCCCTTTTCATTTACCATCTCATGGTGCTGCAGTTCAGAGATGCTTCCTTTAACGGTTAATGGAGAAAACACAGGACTACACCCAGATAACAGTCTCTTGCTTTCCTGGCTGAGCCCCTTACCCTGCAGTAAGAAAACACCAAGCTTTTTATCAATGTGGAAATCAGCAAAAAAAAAGAAAAAAAAAAGAAAAGGGGAATACTTCACCAAACCCGTATGACTTTCCTACATCTGTGAAAAACAAATGGAGAAATTCTGAATAATATGGCGGTCAATGATTTTATTTGAAAGTGATCCGGAGCTTTAAAGCACCACAGAAGTATCGCAAAAGTCTATTCAAATTTACCACTATATTTCAAGTTTTCTTAAGTCATATGATAGCTTTGTGTGAGAAACAGACCAAAATGTATACATTTTCGATATTCATTGATAATCTTCCCCTTCATTGCTTCAGAATACAGTGCAGAAGTCATATGCCAATGGGAGTTTCAACATTTTTTTTCAATTTTTTTCAGTCAATTTAACCAAAATGTAAATATTAGATGTAACCACATTTGTGCCTGACAGAAATTAAATTCAATTTGAACACTCAATTTAAATGATGAACAACTAAACGGATTTCTAGAGTTAAAAGCTGAACATTGACAATGTGAAACGCCATACAAAACCCATTTACTTCCATAACCTGAAGTATCTGTGAATGAAAGTAGATGTTCAGTGAGGGGGAAATAATTGTAGGGCAAGACTTTATGTTATGCATCAGGAATTGATTATATCATGAAAAGTGGGTGTTACAGGACATGTCAGAATGGAGCCAGGTGGTTGCAGGGCAAAAAATAAGAGGTATTGGTGACATTAGCTGAAATGGAAAGTCTTTTCTGAGGCATAACGAATTATTACTTCTTTTTTTTTTTTTTTTTTTTTTTTTGAATAGCATTAATTTATGGCCAATAAATTTGAAATTATTTAATATTATTTAAATGTCTGAACACCTGACGAGTCTCTTTTTTTCAACGTTTCACAGTAGTAAATTACAAAATTAGTGGAGGTGAGACAACAGATCTGATGATAATTAATAGCACGAGATTTAAATTACATACAAAAACATAAGAATTACTCAGCAACCCAAGCCAAACTTATGAAGAGAGAAGAGCTAAAAAAGGCAACCGAGAATAGAAGATATTAGATTTCTCTAAGCACAACTGCCACACAATGCGGTTACGTTTCTAAGAATCCCACAAACTGGAAAGATCACAATGGTTTGTTGCAATGAGGTTTGCATCTCCAGGCAACCGATCTATTATGATAAACTGTATTGACACTGGGCAAAGGGAACGCTGAAAAAAAGAATTACCAATGATAAACATTCCCAGATTGCCATCTTAAAATAGAACCGGGAAGCCAAAACGTACCAGTCAAACCAACATCCGACAAAAATTCTGATGAAACACATGAATGAAGTTTTGACCAAAAAAAATCCACAACTGGAAAAACATAGAACTATCTTTTGTTCTTTTCTTTCTTTTTTCCTTTTTTCTTTCTTTCTTTCTTTTTTCATAATATAGCCTAATTTTCAGTTACATAGCAGTGAGAGAGACAAACACAAATAAGATAATTCCATTGATCAGCAAGATTTTTCAATGACGGTAAATGTAAAAAAAAAAAAAAAAACACAGCCAGAAAATGCAAAAGTCAGTACCGGTTGAGTAGAAGGTCACATTGCCCCTAACAACAAACTTTCATGGGAACATACCAGCATCTTATTAATTTGTTTTATACTTGGAAATGTAGACACTACACAAAAGAAGCGTCAATGGAAAGTGAATTCCTAACCAAAAACAGTGTGTTCCCTGAACAATGAAAAATACTCAGTTTATGCGTTGTTCATTTGGTTGGAGGCTATGTTTCCAGTGCTCAGCTAGAAGTACATCCATTGATAAAGGACAGGGACACATTTAAAAATCAAAGATGCCAGGATTTCATCCTAAGAGACAGAACATGAAGTGCGTGAGGAGTAATTATAAGTATCTATTCGCAGTCC
This sequence comes from Elopichthys bambusa, assembly GCA_037101425.1. Classification (NCBI taxonomy): domain Eukaryota; kingdom Metazoa; phylum Chordata; class Actinopteri; order Cypriniformes; family Xenocyprididae; genus Elopichthys; species Elopichthys bambusa. The sequence continues at coordinate 7,066,053 of CM074449.1, forward strand.
GTTCCCTGTTAAACACAGACGTTCCTATTATGGTGGTGTGGAAAATGTCATAATTTGTGATGCATCTACAGTATGTGGTTAGGTGTGTGAAAGCGAGGGAGAAAGCATGTGGTTGTTGTGTGTGTGCCGAGAATGTTCTTCACCATGGGCAAAGTTAGTCTGGTCATCATTACTCACAGATATGTATTTACATTGCTTCCCATTCATAAATGTAATGTGTGTTTTATGTGCGTGGGTGATCGTGCGTAAAACCGCAAACAAAAAGTCTGTACATCATCCTACTCAAGAGGGGAAAGTCCACGTTGTGCTGTTTCTGTTTAGCGTTGACACAAATGATGTTCAAAAACAGACATAAATGTCTACTGTTACACAGGCCATGAAGTGTCTAAACCTGTTCCAGAACATCTGTTTGCATACCTAAATTCTATGCAAACATTTTAATAAGCTATAGGCCTAGCTAGTATGTCTTCACGACTGGGAAAATATAGAGCAACATGCTTTGACTTGAGGTAAAAGGGGAAGACATCTGTCAGTGCTGTCTCACAGAACTACATGCATGTACTGTACACATGTATCTGACACCCTTTCTAAGCCGTAAAGCCAGATTTTATTTTCTCAGTGAGATTTTTCCTCCCCCTTCTCCTTCTGATTCCCGATTTTAGACCCTTCAGCAGGGTACAATGTGGATTATGTCAAAAGATCCAGTCCCTGTTCTGCTCCAACATTCCATATGGTGTCCTCAAGTTGAGCTTGTGTTAAGTCATCTCCATAAAATAGCCAAGCCACTGACCGCAACCGTTTTCTTGTTCCACACCAGCCAGCCTTAAAGTTGGCCCTAACACAACTGCCCTTGGTGCTTATGACCAAAAGACAAAGTATGGTGGTGTTCAAAAAATATGTTCTCGTAAAGGTTTGCAATTACTACATTTAGCGTTGTGTACTAAAACACAATACCACACTGTGGGTAAGTTTTATTTACTTCATATATCAACAAAAACATCCAATTCAAGCCATATTTTACAAGATAATAAGATACAGTGTTTACTGATAAACCGTGCAAACAAAAAGCCAACCTGACACCTTATTAAGTTCACCCAAAAATGAAATTTCTGTCATTAATTACTTACCCTCATGTCGTTTCACAGCTGTAAGACCTTTGTTCATCTTCGGAACACAAGATTTCAAGATGTTTTGATGAAATCTGAGAGGGTTTTTTTTTAATCCTCCATTGAAAGCAATGAAATTACCACATTTGATGTCCAGAAAATTAGTAAAAACATCGTTAAAATAGTCAGCGTGACTACAGTGGTTCAACCTTAATGTTATGAAGCGACCAGAATACTTTTTGTGCATTATTCAACAAATCTGTCTCTCCCCTTTCTTTCTGCTACGCTATTTTCGTTGCAGCGCTTCCAGGTTCTACATTTGAACGGTGGCTCAGTATTGGTCTGTTCACGTGAGCAGCATGAGATGCATGTGATGCTGATGCAGGAGCTCGGTATTGGCTGACGCCGTACACGTGAGCAGCAAGACGCATGTGTGTGATGCTGATGCAGGAGCCGGCCAACAATGAGTCGCCTTTCGGTTGTAAACACGGAAGCGCTGCGCTGCATCACTACGTCAAGTGCATATGACAACAGTTCAAATAGTTAAATAAAGTTATTTTTGTTTTGTTTTCGCGCAAAAAAAGTATTCTCATCGCTTCATAACATTAAGATTGAACCACTGTAGAGACGTTGACTATTTTAATGTTTTTACTACTTCTCGGGACCCTGAATGTGGTAAGTTCGTTGCTTTCTATGGGAGATGAAAAACCTCTTGGATTTCATCAAAAATATCTTAATTTGTGTTCTGTAGATGAACGAAGGTCTCACGGGTTTGGAACGACATGAGGGTAATTAACAACAGAAATGTCATTTTTGTGCTCAAAAAGACTCTGAATCTGTGTCAGTATCTTTAATGCCTTGTATATCATTTTAAGATGAGATTTACGGATGCCCTGCAGGGCCATGCATTATTTTTTGTGTATTATTTTTCTTATTTTCTCAGCACAACAAAAGTTGTTTTCTCATGATCTCATGACAAAAAAAAAATGTTTGTTGCTTACCATTTCTTTGGTCAGCCGCAAACCATTTAATCGGCGTCTGTCAAACATCATTCTATAACCGTGTAGACGTCTGATCCCTTGAGTTGGCTGGAAATGAAATTGACCACATGTTCAGAATCACTCAGGCGTCTACAATGATAAAGCTGTAGCCCAAGTTTCGGACACTGATTTTTTTTTTTTTTTTTTTTTACAATGATGTAAATATCTGTCTGTTTATCTATCTATCTATCTATCTATCTATCTATCTATCTATCTATCTATCTATCTATCTATCTATCTATCAATACACAGTAGTGATCACAAAAAAAAAAAAAAGACAGAACAAAAAACAATGCATTGCCTCTTAGGGCTGATCTTTATGTTTGCATGATTCTTCCAGTTAATGTAAGTGGAGCGTTATGGGTACCTGTGAATCTGACTTAGCTTTTTTCACATCTCTAGGCTAAGGCAGCATGAACTCAGGCACGGTGCAGTATTCCGGAGTGAAATGCCGTGACGACATTCCAAGTGTGCTCACAGATGACAGCTATTACTCCAAGAAGAAACGATATGTAAGAAAAGATGGGAGCTGTAACATGGTTATGCACCACGTTCCAGAGGAGTGGTTTCTCTGGGTCACTGACATCTTCACCACCCTGGTGGAAATCCGCTGGAGGGTCATGCTCTTGACATTTGCCCTCTCCTACATTTTATCATGGCTCTTTTTTGGAATTTTATTCTGGATCATTGCACTGACCCACGGCGATATGAAAGACCCCAACAATGAGCCATGTGTTTATGAGGTTCGAAGTTTTACAGCTGCTTTTCTATTCTCATTAGAGACCCAAACCACCATTGGTTATGGCTTTCGGGGCATGTCGGAGAACTGCATGATCGCCATCATCGTAGTTACCATACAAGATGTCATCAGTGTCTTCATTGACACTTTTGTCATCGGCATCGCCGTCGCCAAGATGGCATCTGCCCGTAAGAGAGCCCAAACAGTTGGGTTCAGCAATTGTGCAGTGATCAACTTACGTGATGGTCACCTATGCCTGTCGTGGCGGGTCGGGGACTTCCGAAGGAACCACATGGTAGAAGGGACAGCTCATGCACAGCTGGTACAGCACCTGGCACACAGCACAGGGAAAGTTGATGTTACGTACAAAGACCTCAACATTGAAGAAAACAGCATCATCCTGGCCACCCCAACTACCATAGTTCATAAAATCAGTCCTGGCAGTCCTCTATACAGGGTGAGCTTGCAGGACCTGAGGAAGGAGAGCTTTGAGCTGGTGGTCTCTTTCACCTACACAGACGACTGCACAGGCATCCTTCACCAGACACGCACATCCTACACTCCCAGCGAGATTCTGTGGGGCCAGCACTTTCAGGAGATGATCAGGGTCACCCGCAAGAACTACAGAGTGGACTACGCCCTGTTCAACCACACAGTTAAAGTCCTGGTCCCAGAATTAAGCGCAGAGGAGTATGACCTAAAGAAGTACTCTCAACAGCCAAAACACAAACCACTCCACACAAGTTCTCCAGCGGCAGCTGTGGAATTGGCTAATGGGAATAGTCTTGAGGCAGAAAAAGCATCCACTAGCAGTGCTGTCCAAGAACACGAGCTATAACAGTGAACATCCTGACTCTGCTATAGCACTTTGAAATGGGGCTTCCTCAAAGGCATCACTAATGTAAGAAATAGTGCACTTATAGTTAGATTTAGACTTAAAGGTGTGCTGTCAGTTAGCAGGAAGATCTTAAAAGGCCCTTCTAACAAAGAAAGTATCCTGGAATATTACATTAAAGCCCTGTAGGTACTTTGGATTTGATGAGAAACCATTTAGAGCACTGCTTTTAAAATAATATAAAAGCTGTGTTTTAATAGTATTTTAATTATGTTCTATATATTATAGTAGCCTTGCACAAAATTCTCTTTGTACACAACACACACACATCTCTACAGGTATCACAGATGCAGTAAAGATTTGATGTGTATTACAGACTCTTATGACCTTGAAGGTTCTTTGATATCCAGAGATGTTAAAAAAAAAAAAAAAGACCTCCTTGATTAAATTATGACCCCCAAACCCTAGACCTACATAAGAGGCAATGGATCAATTATAATGACAGTGACGTTAACCTGACCAAACTGTGGTCAGTCAGTGTGTCTCTTTGGCATTAGCTGAGGAAGTGCAGAACATTGTTCCACCTTATTTTGCAAAGTGGTTAACCTTTCCGTCCAAACAACTAATAAAATCTTTTGGAAAAAGAGCCCCAGTGACAATTTTCAATATTTAAACAGCATGCATCCACTTACCCAAAGGGCAATCTAATTGGTGATAAATGATCATTTAGACCTCATTGTAGTCTACAATGTATGACTGTTGAATGACCTCCACCTCGTCGACCTATATATTAAATTGTTTATGAAACAATCAAAGATAAATAAGATTTTTAGAGAATTTTGTTTTTTATATTGTTGTCACATTTTATAATTTTTAAGCCATACACTGATGTTATCACATTGACCACATACAATAATTTAGCATGACAGAAAAGCTCAAGATGTCCTCTTCAAGATAGACCAGGACTTAAAACAGTGGCATGTATGGTCTCAGAGATATTAACAAAAAACATATGTCTACTACAATGAATAAAATTGCTTGGTCTCAGGAGGTTTTCCTGAGAAAGTGAAGTCTCCAGCCCTCCACCTTGTGGTTGGATGCAGTGCTGTCCAAGCATTGCCTTAAATTAGGCTGAAAGGTAAACAAGAGCAGGACAGATCACATACCACGTTTCGCCTATAAATAGTCTGTATTATTTATAGACTTGAACAAGAAAGTAACTAAAATAAGCACTTTGCAACAGCTTCACAAATAAAAGTTTAACACGGCTCATTACTTATGACAAGTAAGCAGTGTGTGACACGCAGCAGCCAGGAAGGGCAAAGGGCTGTGGAACACTTACTGCTGGGTTTTCATTGGACCAATTATAAAGAGAAGGAGAAACATTCCTCTGATTAAACAATAAATGATCATTAATATCTTTCATAATGGTCTGATTCCCAACAATACAATGTACAGTCATTATATAAAATGCTGGAAATCAAACAAAGCCTGAATAAATTCTGAGTAATGCTGTGGATATGCATACTATGAATCTTAGACTTGTACTATTTGTTGATCATATTTCATAAAAGCAAAACCCAGAATAACACATTTTAAAACTGAATGACTTCAATGTTTTGGCTAATGACATAATGTGGACTAAAAGGCCACAATATTTCATGTTAAATTATTTTATAAAGCATTTGTTTAGTGAAAAATATCTTTACAAAGAAGCATTTGGCTTAAAGATGAATGGTATCCATATTGCATATGGTCTGACTATCAACAAATTACATATAAAGTGCGATTTCTAGTTTGTTGTGAAAAGAAATATGTTCCACAAAATCACACACTAAACTGCTACAGTCCTGTTTTATTTCAGGAACTGGGCGTTTTTCCCCAAATGGCGATTATTGAACACTATATGTATTTCGAATAGTTAAATCTTTGAGGTCAGTGTTGGAAATACAGTGGAGTTGACTTTTCTGTCATTTTTACAGCGAGACCTGTCAAGGTTTCTCCCGCCCAAACAAATTTGACGTTTGTTGTCACGGGTCGCTAACTCACTTTTTTCAACAACAACAACAAAAAAAATCAGGTTGCCATTTTATTTATGACTTGTAAACAGATAATAACCGTGTTTTGTCGAATTAACCAGGCTCATACATTTGATAAAATCGTACTGTTGCTATGGTTACCTCAGACGAACTCGACTTGTGTTTGTCAGCGTCAACTTAGCGCATTTTGACTTAACATGCAACGTAACTGTGGTAGTTTCTGAAAGTATTGTTTGAAAACTCTGTTGAAACACACATACTTATGAAAACACATACTTTTTAGACACCCGCAACCGTTTGTTTTGGCTTCCTTTGGGGAGATTCAAGCCTTAATTCGCACGCTGCTGTTCTCTATTTCACTTGCTGTAGTCTGAGTGGAACATTGTTTTATCCGCGCGTGAAGCTCTCCCTCCCGTCGGATTGGCTGGTTTCAAGAGAGGGGGTGTGACTAGCCGGTGCGTGTTGTTTAAATGGGTTTGAAGCCTAGAAGAAACAGCACATGAGTTACCGCACGCCGCAAACAAGAAGAGAAACGTGGAGATTGCTGTTCTTATGCTTCATATCAAATGCTATTAATATATTACGTGGAAAGAACAAAATCAATGAGAAGACAGTGTGGATAGTAAAACCATTCGTTGGATATGTACATATGAGAACTGTTTCGTGTTCATTTACAAATGACTAGGTAAGGTCAAACATATACTATTTGCTGACATATTTTGTTATTGTATGCAACTGTAAATAAATTCGGTCTGTTTGACGATACGAAGTGTTTTGTGCTATACATTTTAACTTCATTTTGTTAAGAATGATCTCGGAGTTCTCAGTTGTTTTTGACTTTTGATAGAAAACAATCTAAGCATAGTTTGAGAACATTCTTGAGCTCTCTATTGAAAGTCGATTGGAGACACGATCTCAGAAGAAAAGGCAGAAGACTTAATCAAAAAGTTTCAGTTTGAAGATTATTTCTGTCTAGAAGAAACTATTTAAAGAGACTGTAAAGAGTTTTCTCCTGTGATCTTTCTTATGGAATGGTGAGGAGTTGGTAATTAAAGTAAATTTTCTGACCTTCAGGCACATGACACTACAATGAAAATATGAAAGTGTGATTACTATTTGCTTTTTATTGTCACTTAAGACAAATACACAATAAATCTTCTTACTTTAAGCACTTCTTAAGTAGTTCTTTAAAAGAAAGAAACTGAGAAATAAGGTTTAGAGAATATCTCTTCCTCCCACACCTGTTGACTTCACCATGACAGACTTGGCAGAGTTGCCTTATAAAAGCAACATATGGGGTTTAGTGCTGCATTATGCGCATTGCTGCATGCAACACGTGAGTTTAATTGTTATATAGCCTAGTATTGTTTTTAGCAGTATTCTACTGAGCTCCCTGTTGCTAAGTGTGCATTTGTCTAATATATTTGGAGCACAGCTGCACTCAGCAGTTGTCAGGCGTCAGTCGGCTGACAGACACGCAGATCCTCTTTTCTGCCTTAAACACTCAGAGACTTTCAATTGGCAGCTAAATTGGTGCTTAACTTGTTTGTCAGGACTATGCACACCACATAGTGTAAACTGTTAACAGCTATAATAGGGCAAAAGGAATTTCCCTAAAATATGCAACCATGTTTTAAAAATATTAATCCTAGTTTGATCACTCAAAAGAATGTAGATTTTTATGTAACATTTTCCATTGGTCCTCACTGGTCCACGCCATCAAAATAAACATCTTTCCTGGATATAAACACTGCCATATTATGTTTCATGTAAGAAATAATGACATCTATCAACCTGCTCCTTATCTGAATATCTGTCAGGCCACATGTGAAAAACAGTCAAAATGTTAAACCAAAATAAATAATCAGCTTACTTTTGTTCTAGATGGCAAAAATTTCCTCACTACTAAAAAAAAAATATTGAAGTAATTTCTGTTTTTAATACAAATATACGTATTCTTTTCTCATGTGCGCTCTCTCTCTCTCTCTCTCTCTCTCTCTCTCTCTCTCTCTCTCTCTCTCTCTCTCATTAATTGATTGTGTCATTCGCTCTTACTCGCTTGCTCTCTTTTTCTCTCTCAAATCCTTCTGCAGTCCGTGCATCTGCTAAATAAGATAAAATAGGACCTTTCTTTTCAGTTATGGTTGCTAGGAACATTGAGGGCAGAATAGAAGCTTTAATGAGTAGTGTTTTAGCCCTCCTCAGGGAATTGTCTCAGGGCTGTCATTATACTGCTGAGAGAGAAGATGAGGTCCCAGAGGACAAGCTCTCAAGTCAACAAGCCTCGTCTCAGTCCCTGCTCTGCACCCTACTGAAAACCAGTCTTAGCTTGTTTTTACCTTTGCTGATCTTTAAGCAATAGTTCAGTATGTTATGTTCTTTGATAAATTAAGTGTGGCACAAGAATACATTTTTGCCACTGACTAAAGTAGTCTTTCCCTTTTTAAAACTCTTAAAATGTCAATAATCCTTTAGGGAACAGGTCTTATTTTATAGCACTGTTTTTTGTGTTTGTTTGTTTTTCATGCAAAAGATCAGCTGTTTCAGCTTTTGATGTGGAATATTTGTGATGACATCCTGCAAGCATTTATTATTGTTCAGTACACTAAAATAAAAAGTATACAGAAGGTACTATAATTGTTTTGAATAGAGCTTTCAGGACTCCACTATTGGTTAGATGAGTTTTTGCCAATTTAAATTAGTGCATTGATAAGAGACATACGTGACTGAACAATGCCATTTTCCATTCACCCATACCCTAATTAGCACAGTATGTGAAAACTGGTATTATTAATGGTCCTGTGGGCAATTACACGATATGGAAGAGCACATAAACAGATAGGTTGGCATTGCATTATCTAGTAATGTGGGGCACTGCCTGGTAAAATATCATTGTATTTAACAAAATTACAAATTGACTTTTTTGATTTAATTAAATTGACAAAGTGTTGGCGCAGTTGGTGATTGAAACTGACATGATGTATGAACATTTAATGTTGCCCATAAAGAGAAAAATCAAATATCAATCAAATATAGAATAATCTTTGGACAATATACCTGACAATCAGTAATCAAAATAAGTTAAAACGAAACCATTTACTTCACAGCCTCACTGAGCTTATGATTTAGAGAAGTCCAACTTTGGTTCTGTTATTTTGACCATTTTGGTCTTGTTGGCTAATACTGCTGGGTTTTTCTTTTCTCAGTTTGAAAGGAATGGTCAAGGTCCTCTTAAGTTTCAAAGTATGAGTTTTTGATTAAGCACATACCATTTATCAAAGTTAGTATTATTTTATGTGATACTAAATTCACAGGGAAATGTTAACATTATGATTTACGTGTTTCTTGTTTCTGATAGGACATTTGATCGATGATATCACCAGAGCAAATGAGAACGGAGTGATTGCCCCATCCTTGGCCCTTTCTGTCAATCAAAAGGTCCAACTGGAGCAAAGAGACGCCTCCTGCGTCCGGCTCTGAACAGCCCCACCATTTCCTGCTTGTGTTGGTCCCCGTGAGTGTTTCAAAACTGTTTCTCCAACGCTTTTTCCAGAAACTAAGACTGTTTTCCAAAGCAGAAACAGCACAGACCTCCCAGACTGAGGTGATGGGAAGTGTGCGGGCCAACCGCTACAGCATTGTGTCATCAGAGGAGGACGGTATGAAGTTGGCCACTGCTGCGGTGCCAAATGGGTACGGTAACGGGAAGAGCAAGGTTCACACCCGTCACCAAACTCAGAGCAGGTTTGTCAAGAAAGATGGACACTGCAACGTGCAGTTCATCAATGTCAGTGAGAAGAGCCAGCGCTATCTAGCCGACATCTTCACCACGTGCGTGGACATTCGCTGGCGATGGATGTTCGTTATCTTCTGCTTGGCCTTTCTGCTGTCGTGGCTGTTTTTTGGATGTATCTTCTGGCTGGTCGCAATATTCCACGGAGACCTGGAGAGTGGCAGTCCCAAATGTGTCTCCAACGTCAGCACCTTCACAGCCGCCTTTCTCTTTTCCATCGAGACACAGACCACTATCGGCTATGGCTACCGCTATGTTACAGACGAGTGCCCTATCGCGGTGTTCATGGTTGTATTTCAGAGCATAGTCGGCTGCATCATTGACGCCTTCATCATCGGTGCTGTCATGGCTAAGATGGCAAAGCCCAAGAAGAGGAATGAGACGCTGGTGTTCAGCCACAACGCTACGGTGGCCATGAGGGACAATAAGCTGTGTCTGATGTGGAGGGTGGGCAACTTGCGCAAAAGCCACCTGGTAGAGGCCCACGTTCGGGCTCAGCTTCTCAGATCTCGCACCACAGCCGAGGGAGAGTTTATCCCTCTAGACCAGATGGACATCGATGTGGGCTTTGACAGTGGCATTGACCGCATCTTCTTGGTGTCACCGATCACCATCGTCCATGAGATCGACGAGGACAGCCCTTTCTATGACATGAGCAAACAAGAACTGGAGAACTCTGACTTTGAAATCGTAGTTATCTTGGAGGGCATGGTGGAGGCCACGGCCATGACCACCCAGTGCCGTAGCTCCTACGTGGCCAGTGAGGTCCTCTGGGGACACCGCTTTGAGCCCGTCCTCTTTGAGGAGAAAAACTATTACAAAGTAGACTACTCTCGCTTTCACAAGACCTACGAAGTGCCCAGCACCCCACTGTGCAGCGCGAGAGACCTTGCTGAGAAAAAATATATCCTATCCAACTCTAATTCTTTTTGCTATGAGAATGAGGTGGCCCTTTCAAACAAAGAGGAGAAAGAGGAAGGGAATGGGGACAGTTTGGGCCCTGGTGGGACAAACACAGACACTAGCTCAGACTCTGACCACAGCCAGGCCACCGTTCCCTTAGAACCACGGCCTCTACGGCGGGAATCCGAAATATGACTGTGCAGAACTAACGGGAAGGTTTAACAGACACCTCTTCATACAGGCACATTGAGCTGAACTGAGCCACTCGGCGAGGCAGACTCAAGCTAATGGTACAGTTACGAGGAGGAATCGACAGAGAAACTGTACAAGAGTGTTCTTACGAATATGCATGGTTAAATAAAACACAGCATAGAGGCACTGCACAGCTAATGAAGAATGCACATCAAGGGAGGAGAAGAGAGTTTCCCATTTAGGCGACACTACCTTTTTAGACCGTTGCTTCTGAATGACACGAAGCAGAGAGGATGTAACTGGTTGGCAAAACTTGAAAATGAGCAGGCATGTGTCCATGTGCAGTTGTCCAACAATGTAAGAATGATTCAGACCAATATTTTAATTCAGCCTTTGACTCATGCTGCTACCAAAGTTGATAATATCGTTATTTATCATTACATGCAGATATTTAGTTCTGTCAATTGAATAAGGCAATGATAGTTAATAGAAATAACATTATAACATTATTAATGAGGAAAAAAACACAGCCAAGAGTGTTAGTCAATGTCTTAAGTATCATTAAAAAGTCCTGTTCCTACCGTCTAGTTAATTATTCCATTATCCCCTCTTTTCCTTTTCTATTTGAGTCCGTTGGCCTTTGTGTGAGCCACGGGTATTTCTGGAACAGTCTTGAGGGGGGCTTAGGTGGGTGAGCTCTATTTGGGAATATAACTCAGTGTCCTTTCTTTTCAAGAAACATGAAGTTGGAAGCCCTCCGCAGTACATTTCAGGTTATCTGAAGAGAAAAACGCACAGGACCATGCCTGTTTATTGCGATATATATCAGACAGGGTCTTTAGATCAGTATCAGAATGAGAATCACAGTTGTCATGTCCGCAGGGACAAAGAGAGTGAACGTGTTAATGAATGTCTTTCTACAAGTGCTGCTATGTTGCATATTATATAGAGTTTTCGACTTAAACCAAAGAGTATTCAAAATGATCTTTCATAAAGAATGCATCAAATTCTTTTACTAGACGTAGGACAATAGGACAAGTCATGACGTGGAGTAAAAATATATATATTTGTAAGTGAAAAGAAATGGTTTTTGTTTGCTTACGCACATATATGGTTTATTTTTATTGATTATTTTCTTATTCTAAGCCAAATAAAGAATAACAAAGCCCATTGGAAATAAGAGAGCTACAGGTTAGCTTACCTTATTTTCAAACCTCCACCCCCTTTTCATCCCATGACTTCAGTGTTACTGTAGTTTAGTGCTACTTAAGTGTTTGGGTTGGACAATGTTGCTAGAAAACATTTAGATTTAAGGTTCTAATTGCATGGATTACATATAGGTTCATTTACAAACTGTGCGAGTGTATAATGGCTGAACGGTTTGGGTTTTATTGCAAGGAAACGGGACAGAAAACAGAATCCACTCTCCCTTCTGACTTTAAACCTCTCTAATAATTAATTATTTCTCAATCAACTCTAACCTCTTGTCTTGCCTGACAAACTGCAATACAACCTTAACGACTTGTTTGGCAGGTGTACCAAGGACTGTGTAATTAGACTGAGATCATGGTACTGTGATCCAATGACAATCAGAACACAGAATCTGAGCTCAGAACCGCACTTGCACACAAAATGTGCTCCTGAGATATCACTTGACATTTGATTGTGATGTCTAACTTGTCTCCTCTCACCCTTGCTTGTATTTAAAAAAAAAAAAAAAAAAAAAAAAAAACCTGAAGTAGCCCAAAACAGCCACTAGAGCACGTTCTCCAGGAAGCTCTATAAAAGGAGACAATAAAATTAGGGGATATTTATTTTGAAAATACTGCACGTTATAAGGCTGTGTTAAACATACAAAAGAGTATAAATTGCTATTAATGCTGTTTTATCCTTTTTCTTTTTTTTTCGGCATGTCATTTTTCAAAAGACACTTGATGAACAGCCAATTATGCAGTAAACCTGGTTCGCACTGGTCTACTTTTGGCTTGTTCGAAGGAAACGCTCCTTTTAATGACTGTCGGTCTATAGGTAGCGTTTCTTTCTCTTTGTTGTAAATATCCCCATACTTTATGCAGTTGCTTTTGTACCAGTCTTCCCTATTGTACTGAAAGAAAACAATGGAATGTACAGATTTTTATATTATGATAAATATTATTGTTGTTCTTATTATAATTATTATTATTGTAATTATTATTGTACATGCTATTTTATTTCTTTTTTCAATAAAACGAGATTGAATGGTCAAAAGTCATTGTGTTTCTTGGGTAACTTGGATTGGTAAGTTCTTTAAATAAACATTGGAAACACTGGAAAGACTAACCATAACACATAAAACACAGATATACAGCCTGTATTTTGTGACCTACGGACAGCTGCTATAAAATTGTCTAAAGCTGTTATAATAATATTCTTTAAAGACATCTTCAGCTCTTCACATAAAAATACATATTCTTTTATTTATGCATGTTTCTTCAATTTAAGGCACTTTTATGTCCCAGGGGTTTCAACCTTTTTATTTCTTTTTGTTATATCAAGGTCTTGGAAATTTTGTACCATGCCTTCATCAACACACACACATGTTGGTTTTCCATGTTTTATGGGGACTTTCCACAGACATAATGATTCTTATACTGTACAAACTTTATATTCTATCCCCTATACCCCTTAAAGCTACTCATCATAGAACATTTTCAGCATTTTTACATTTAAAAAGAAAAAATCATGATTTTGATTAATAAGTGGTTGATATGATTAATAAGTGGTTTTCTTTATTGGGAACAAAAGAATATCCCCACAAGGTCAAATATTTCTGGTAGTGCCATCCTTGTATTAGGGGATACCAGAAACACACACACACAGATTGGTACTTTTAAAATGATTTATATAGAGATTGGATTGTCCCAGACCCAGATTTTCAATCTTAAAATTAATGATAAAAAACAAATACTACATATTACATGATGTAGTATTTATAATTATAATACTACATATATGATAATATGATAACCACAGAGTGAAGATAACATAAATCATTTCAGTATTTATTGTCTGAAAAGGATTTATATAATTTTTAACCATGCCATTTTGCACCTAATAAAGTTTTTTTTTTTTTTCTCAAAAAATTAGTGTTACCAAATATATATACTTAATATACTTAGCAAGATATAAGAGTCTGCCATATTATTCCAAAAAATGACTAAAATGTCAAAAATTCTCCTGTGATGTATTCATGGACATTATTAGTAGATAATTCAAATAAACTATAGTGTATGAAAAATGTCTTTATATTTTAAAAGTCTACAGTACTAAAAGGGCTCATAATTGAAGAAACACACATGTATTTAACTTTACAACCCAGTGAGTCCATATCACTACTTTTTCAGGAGACACTCCTATTCATTCTCCTATTCAAAAAAAAAAAAAAAAAAAAAATCTCTTTAGAGGTCAGCTGTACCCTAGGGCGGGTCATGGCCACAACTTACGTAAAACAGCCTGTTTGCTATGGGATATAAAAGAGGCTAAATATCCTTGCAAAAAACTCACTCATGCCATTCGCTTTAATTCAAAGCAGCTCTTTTTTGGTGGCCAAGAGAGCTTAATATGCTGCAACTGAAGAAAACACATACAATTAGAAAAAACATCAAAAAATTAAGAAAACATCTTCATCAGTTTGACAACACATGTGCAGCAAATACTCACAATGCAACCAAATACAGAAACATGCTACAAATACTCAAAACGCAACCAAATACAGAAACACACTGCAAATACTCACACGCAACCAAATACAGAAACACGCTGCAAATACTCATAACACAACCAAATACAGAAACACACTGCAAATACTCACACACAACCAAATACAGAAACACGCTGCAAAAACTCACACGCAACCAAATACAGAAACACGCTGCAAATACTCACAACGCAACCAAATACAGAAATGCGCTGCAAATACTCAAAAGCAACCAAATACAGAAACGCACTGCAAATACTCACAATGCAACCAAATACAGAAACGCACTGAAAATACTCACAACGCAACCAAATACAGAAACGCACGGCAAATACTCACAACGCAACCAAATACAAAAACACGCTGCAAATAATTACAACGCAACCAAATACAGAAATGTGTTGCAAATACTCACAACGCAACCAAATACAGAAACACGCTGCAAACAGCACAGAAATGTTTCAAGGGGACCCCAACAAGTGACAAACCTGGCTGGGACCACTTAATGTTCAATGTCTATTTATCAGTGATGTTGTCGGTGACCTGAAAGTAGAGTTTTTTGTTTACTTTAACATATGTGCATTGTGAATATTTGCAGCGTGTTAAGTCAAAAGTGAACACATGAGAAAAACGTGATGGAAATAATTACAATGCAACAAAATACAGAAATGCGCTGCAAATACTCACAACACAACCAAATACAGAAACTCACTGCAAATACTCACACGCAACCAAATACAGAAATGCGCTGCAAATACTCACACACAACCAAATACAGAAACACACTGCAAATAATTACAATGCAACCAAATACAGAAACGCGATGCAAATACTCACAATGCAACCAAATACAGTAACGCACTGCAAATACTCACAATGCAACCAAATACATACACACGCTGCAAATACTCACAATGCAACCAAATACAGAAACATGCTGCAAATACTCACATGCAACCAAATTCAGAAACACGCTGCAAATACAGAAACGTGCTGCAAATACTCACAGAAACACGCTACAAATACTCACACGCAACAAAATACAGAAACGCATTGCAAATACTCACAACGCAACCAAATACAGAAACATGATGCAAATAATTACAACGCAACCAAATACAGAAACGCGCTGCAAATACTCACAATACAACCAAATACAGTAACGCACGGAAAATACTCACAATGCAACCAAATACATAAACACGCTGCAAATACTCACAATGCAACCAAATACAGAAACATGCTGCAAATACTCACACGCAACCAAATACAGAAACACGCTGCAAAAACTCACACGCAACCAAATACAGAAACACGCTGCAAATACTCACAACACAACCAAATACAGAAACACGCTGCAAATACTCACAACGCAACCAAATACAGAAACTCACTGCAAATACTCATAACACAACCAAATACAGAAATGCGCTGCAAATACTCACACACGACCAAATACAGAAACACTCTGCAAAAACTCACACGCAACCAAATACAGAAACACGCTGCAAATACTCACAACACAACCAAATACAGAAATGTGCTGCAAATACTCAAAAGCAACCAAATACAGAAACGCACTGCAAATACTCACAATGCAACCAAATACAGAAACGCGCTGAAAATACTCACAACGCAACCAAATACAGAAACGCGCGGCAAATACTCACAACGCAACCAAATACAGAAACACGCTGCAAATAATTACAACGCAACCAAATACAGAAATGTGTTGCAAATACTCACAACGCAACCAAATACAGAAACACGCTGCAAACAGCACAGAAATGTTTCAAGGGGACCCCAACAAGTGACAAACCTGGCTGGGACCACTTAATGTTCAATGTCTATTTATCAGTGATGTTGTCGGTGACCTGAAAGTAGAGTTTTTTGTTTACTTTAACATATGTGCATTGTGAATATTTGCAGCGTGTTAAGTCAAAAGTGAACACATGAGAAAAAACCTGGTGTGCACTTGTCAATGAACTGCTGGGGCTGACATTTGGAGCTCTTAACGCTATTAAAATTATTGACATCAAAGTGTCATTTCTTTTTTCATAAGTGCTACTAACTGGAAAGTACTCACCAGGGCTCTGTATAACCCACCACCATTATGTCAAGATGAGAAATACCAGTTTGTTAGGGAAAGGAAATGAGTTCTTTAGTAATACCAAATGCACTGTCGTGCTCTGCACATCCAATACAAGATTTGTGTTTAAGAAATATGATGGAGAAACTAGATTCAGATTAGTGCCATGGAAAATATCTCTATACACAGGAGGCTTAGATTGACACTAATGTCAACTGAGGTAGCCTGGATTTCTGGAGAAATGGAAAAGGAAGGAACTGTGTGTGTGTGTGTGTGTGTGTGTGTGTGTGTGTGTTTGTGTGTGTTTGTGTGTGTGTGTGTGAATGTATGTCACTCTTTATCTGCTCTGTTCGTTAATAGTCATTAGCAGATCTTCTGATGATGCAGCTATGGACAGGAAGAACGATGTGTAATAAGGACAATGTGAAAAACAAAACAAAACATGTTTTCTTCAAGGTTTCTGAAAATGAAATACTTTATGTATAATATTAAGGACTTTCGACAGCATTAGTGGTAAAAAAAAAATTACGTAATACAAGAGCACTAGATCTTGTAACTTCCATGTCCTTAATCTTGAAGCATGGCACAGGACATTGCATTAGTTCTCTTCAATATTTCAAAATTAAACATGTACATGTTTTAAACAGCATAATTCAGTGGACATCATGCAGACAGATAATTATTGTAATTTTACAGTGGTGCCACATCATATTTCATTGAAGTCACAGTATACAGTTGTTTATATAAAATAAAAAATGTTTAAAAAAGGTTTAAAATTATATTATGATAAATGAAGTATTGTAAAATTACTATGAAAGTACAGCAACTAGAAGCCAATAATATATTGTAATTGCACAAATGTTTTACAATGAAGATGCAATGAATTATGCCAAACTAAAAGATTGAAAGGCCATATATACAGTACAGTATAGATAGATAGATAGATATTGGTTGTTTTATTAGTTTACATATAGAATCTAGAATATTTTAAGTGAAACAGGATTTGATATAAGCCAAAGACCAAATTAAAAAGGTGTAGTGTAAATGCAAAATAAATGAAAGCTTAAAGAGCTTTTCTAAAATGATCGCACAGAGGGGAGGCTCTAGAGTCTGGGCCGTACGGGACAGGCTGTCACACTGGTGGGAAAATAAGGAATAGGGTGTCACCTTTTCCCGGTCACACCATTTAATATTCCATTTATTTATTGAATTATTCAATGCGGTGACCAGGAAAGGCGCTTTGAGTCTGTGCTTCCTGTCTGAAGGGATCACATTGTTGGGCAAGATGCATGAGTAACACTGCTTAGTAGGTGAATTTTTTTTTCTTCTGCTTCTATAACTCCACCCGCGTTTTTTAGATTTTTCATGTGGGTCGAACATGCTCCAACAAAGCTTCAAGAGACTTCATGACTTAAAGGTTCCTATAAATGTTTTAAGCTCATCTATTTAGATTTAAAATTCCATATTCTTAGCTCATTTGCAGGTATGTATCAAAGCGATCTAATATGATTAATTATTCATTATTAATAATTCCATCTAATGCAATTTTACTATTTAATCCCCCTGTGCTTTACATATGTTTCCAAACATGACTTTGCCTCCAAATCAAGCATCATTTGGGTTTTTTATTTTAGGAAATGGCGTTATTGTTTGTTGGTGTGGACGCATATATAGTTTTCGTTATAGTTATCGTTCTTAGTGTGAACGGGTCTTAACATTGGTTTTGCTATGTGTCACAGAACCAAGATGTGCTGTTGTTGTAATGTTAGCTAGTAACAGGACAGGTTTTGAGGTCTGGTTTAATTGGATCTGTGTGTATCTCTCCACAAACAGGTGATTTCTTTTAAGATTTTCTGCCCAGCTGTGATCTGAAGAGAGGGTAAACAATGCTGAACTCAGAGGCCCCTGTCCAGGCAACACAAAACAATCTGTGTACCAAACTATCACCGGAAAAAACCTTCTAACAAGCCACCGTCTGGGAAACTGCTCTGTTAGACACTCCGAGCTCTGCCGTAAGCCTGTGATCTTCACAGTGTTGTGTCTGTTTATTGAGCACACTATTCCGGTTTCACACGATCTACAAGAAATAGCGGAGACCTGAAATTCTGTCCAAATGAAAACATGTATGCAGTTTCATAACTACTAGTTATATGAAGTATGCAAGACATGACAGAACATGAACATGGATGCAAATAATTAGTGCTTGAGAAACAGAAGACAAGAGTTTGGAGTTTGCCATGACATGAAATATGTTACTTTCACAGCAAAACCCCCAATAGCTAAACAAGGTCAGGACAGATCAAGGAACATATTGTGCAATCAGAAAGTAAGAAATAAAGAAAGAGAGAATAGAAACTACCAATACCCCATTCTGTGAATTATTTATTGGATGAAATATTGCAAAAATGCTGAAGAGCTGAAGATGTCTTTAAAGGAATATTATTATAGCAGCTTAAAGGGTTAGTTCACCCAAAAATGAAAATTCTGTCATTAATTTCTCACCCTCATGTCGTTCCAAACCTGTTAGACTTTTGTTCATCTTTAGAACACAAATGAAGATCTTTTGATGAAATCTGAGAGCTTTCTGTTCCTCCATAGACAGCTACAAAACTACCACTTTGACGCTTCAAAAAGTTTATAAAGAGATCATAAAACTATTCCATATGAATTGAGTGGTTCAGTCCAAATTTTTTTCTGAAGAGATACGATCGCTTTATATGATGAACAGATTGAATTTAGGCTTTTATTCACATATAAACATCAACGCACACATCAGTTGTGGTAAATGGAAGTATGTTCGCTTGACGTTCAAGAACAAATGAGGTTCCAATGTGTTACACAGCATGTTTGAGCTTCCGGAAGAGGTTAGTTCTCTTTTAGGAGTAAAAGCCTATATTAAATATGTTCATCATATAAAGCAATCGAGTCTCTTCAGAAAATTTGGATTAAACCACTCAATTCATATGGATTAGTTTTACGTTGTCTTTATGAACTTTTTGAAGTGTCAAAACAATAGTTGCATGGACTGTCAACGGAGGGACAGAAATCTCTCAGATTTCATCAGAAAGATCTTCATTTGTGTTCCAAAGATGAACGAAAGTCTTACTGGTTTGGAACGACATGAGGGTGAGTAATTAATGA
Source organism: Elopichthys bambusa (assembly GCA_037101425.1). Lineage (NCBI taxonomy): Eukaryota > Metazoa > Chordata > Actinopteri > Cypriniformes > Xenocyprididae > Elopichthys > Elopichthys bambusa. The sequence continues at coordinate 7,085,666 of CM074449.1, forward strand.
CAGAATTTTCATTTTTGGGGGACAATTTTATAACAGCTGTATATCATGCTATGTTTTATTCTTACAACGACTTTTAAAGAAAATGAAAATATAATGGAAAATATGACACCGCATACAGTAGCACAGTCATCAAATATATTGATTTAACCAGTTTTGGGGAAAGTTGCTTTTAAAAGTAATGCATTACAATATTGCATTACTCCATAAAAAAGTTATGTTAAGTTAAGTTACTTTTTATGGAAAGTAATGTGTTACGTTACATTTGTATTATTCTTTTTTTTTTTTTTTACTTATTTCAAAGATGAACTATTTTGTTGTAAATTTAAAAGAAATGCGCTACTTTACTATTTACTTAATAAACTTAAAAATAATCTGATTACATAACTCACATTACCGCCAACACTGGATTTAACAATAATATATAACAATATACAGTTTTTCCCCATTTCCTCACTTTGCTCTGGCAAATAACTTTAAAAAAAAAAAAAAAGGATTTTTTTTTTCTGATGGAGGTTCTGATGGAGAGAGAGAGAAAGAGGATCCCTGCTGTCACTGGGCAGCATGTGTCATTTTTAGTGTCTTTCTCAGAAATCTTTACTTTAATTCCAGTCTGCTTCAGATTGTTCTCTGTGGCCTCAGTGGCATGTCAGGAAGCTCACCCTGCCCCTGCCCTGTCATATTATTTGTTAATGAAAATATTTTGGCATAACTTGAGATGGGTGGGAGACTTGTTGCTGATATGGGTGCAACTAATTTTCTATGAATATTGCATGAATAAGCTGAGTGAAATGCCTGGAAAACAGCTGTTGAGATGAATAATGGAACATTTGGTACACCTGTATCAGAGGATGTCCCCTATACCTGGGCTGAACTGTAAATGATGCAACCATATAAATATTCAGGAGATAACCTAATTACTAAAACTTTGAGAGAATATTGGGTACAGTCCTCGTATAACGCAGCATATGATGACAAAGCATCAATTCCCTAAAGATTCTAGCATCTGCTGGGTGGATGAAGCCCCAGGCTGCAAACAATGTGTTCTGAAATGGATTTTACTGCACTGTAAAAAAAAAAAGTCAGTAAAAAAAGGACACAATGTACTGTATAAATATGTTTTACATTGTGTTGTGTTTTAGGGTTAACGGAAATCCGTAAAATTACTGGATGTCCCGGCAGAAAAGTTTTTATTTTTTTACACTGTGGAGTTATCTTGCAAAATTCAACATGAGCTGTACGGCAACAGCTGAATGGTAATGTCACGCTAACATTTTTATTTCTGAGTCTTGATGGTCATTGGAAAGCAGTACAGAATTTAGGGTAAAAAAAACGTACCATAAAGATCTGGCAAAGCCATTACCAGTTTAAAGGGGAAAAAGGTCAAATATGTGGATACCCAAAGTTTTAATTCCATGTTCCGTCTGCTCTGTTTCACAGCATCCTGTTAAAAGTATAATAAGACCAAATATTTAGCTCTGGCTCAAAAACCTTATAGCGCTATATATCAGTTATAAAACCAGATGATTCCTGGACAACTTTTACACTTGACAGTAAATGACAGCCTCATAAAAGAGGACGTTGAGAACATTTTTGCACCTTAAATAGGTATGTCTGTGGAATTTCACTGTGCTCCCTTCAATCAGACTTGAGGAAACCTTAAAAGACAACACTGTCAAGAATGTTAGTAACTTTAAAGGTAAACTATGTAACTGTTTTTGTTCAAAATTAACTAAATTTATATAACGAGTCAATACATTATCAATCCTTCTTCCAAAACGTGTTTTTTGTTGTACCCTATGGTAAGCCTGTTATAAGTGTTTATATTTTAGACCTGATGGGACAGTTTTCAATGTGTAAATGTGGAAAATGTGTACATACATCAGTCGCCTGTCATATCCATAAATAGAGAAAAGTTGCTCTGGCTACTTTGACGCGTTTATGGTGTGAGAGTGGCGTATGTTAGTTGTCACAAAGAGCAAGAAACGTTGACATGGAGCACTAAATCTAGAACCTCCAGAGAATCACCCGTTTTTTTTTTTTTTAAATGCAGAACAGAGGAGAGTCTGCTGGCTCGTAATAAAACAAGAATAAACATTGCCTTGGCTTTTCGGAGATGCCGAAAACTGAAGGATTCGAATTGTTAAAGCGACGCGGAGATGGCGTTTTTATTACAGGTGAGTAAGTTATTTTATTGAACAGATAAACTGTCATATGTAGCTCTCATTGTTCATTGTAAAGTATTATCTATTGTGAAGGCTCATTTCATCATGGTTGTTGTAGTGCTGTGCTGGAATTTATAGGATAAATGTGTACACCCCCTCTGAAATTTAACAAATTCAGCAATTACTCTTTACTTAGAAAACATTTTAGGGTTCTTTAGAGATATAATGTTCCAGCAAGTCTGCTTGATCAATTCCCAAAGAAGCATGTCAAAATTATTTAGAAAAATAAGATTTTATTATCAAAGTGATTAAATGCAAAAATGAGTACCCCATCCTGAAAGTTACTAAATAAAACTAAATATATATACAATTTTTGATTAACAGGTACTTTGTAATTTCTTGACAATTAAAGGTGTTATATAGCCCACTAAATCATTCTCAGACTTAATGCTGACAACAATGGAACCACTTGGGAGAGAATCAAGTAGAGTTGTCAAAAGTACCGATTTGAGTACCAAGTCGGTACTCCGCTGTTGAGCGGATTCGTAAACACCTTTGATTGGCCATTGTGTTAACGACTCATCGGATATGTCTATGATTGGCTTCAATGATCAACGCTGTAAAAACATTGTAAATAGTCATCAATGACGCTCTTCACCAAATGCTTACACAGATACACACGGGAGCGTTTGAAAGCAGGCGTCTATCAGCGGACGTGATAGCAAATCACAGACATATCCGATGAGCACATGAACACAATGGCCAATCAGAGGTGTTTACGAATCTGCTCAACAGCGCTCAAAGCATCACATTTTTCAGTACCGATCGGTACTTTTGACAATTCTAGCGTGCAGTGACTTTTTCAACCTAGTATGCTGTAACACGACAGACAGACAGACAGACAGACAGACTGACTGACAGATAGATACATAGATAGACAGACAGGCCGACAGATAGATGACATGCAGATAAACAGAGCTCCTGTGTAGGACAGAATTAGCCCTGATGGACAGGAGATAGACCTGGCACATACAGACATGACCTTGACAGAATAATCACACAGTGTGAAGCAGAGTTCAGGCCTTCAGCAGCTGGTCTCTGGTAGGCGATCTGGACCTGGCACAGGGGTTAAAACCTAACAAATGTTCCCCTGGTCATTCACATTTATAAACTGCAGCTTTTAGATGTGGGATAGGATAAGAACCGGTGATGCAGAAATGATTTTGATTGGTATTTTTAAGTCCCTGATCTTCAAGGGATATGAGAGGCTGGGGAGTGTTTTAGGTCAAAATTTTCCAGCAAAAACAAGGCATGTCTGATTTTAATTTAATCTCAAGTCTTTTTGTGGCTGCCACAACATTCTTTCAGTAGTTCAAGAGAACTTGAGAACTGTTGTGATGTCTCTCAAAGTCCACTGACCTGCGGGCTAGAACAAAGTTTTGCCATGTCCTGAAACGCCATTTATCTGTCCATACATTTTCAGATCTAGATGGGGTTATTTCCTCACTGAGCCATCTCTCCCATCTCTTGGGTCACTGGGGTAATGTTGGTAAAGAGACGATGAAGTTGTATTTTTTTTCCATCCATCTGTCCCACTATAATACTCCTGACTGAAATAGATCTGTGTTGTAGGGAGAATTTAGTCAACAGTGGGCAGCTGCGATATTATAGCTCAAGTGTTAATCCCACATATCTTCATATTCTGATTGTGAGATTGTGAATTCTTGTCCAGGCTTTTTTTTTTTTTGTATCAATCAGCTGGTATTTATTGGATTGTTTATTTTTACCCCCGTCACCCTGAGAGCTTTCGTCTGTTTTTTATCAGGACAGTGGAAATCATCTTTGCTTTTAATTCATCAGTGTTTATTAAGCTTCATCATATTTCCAACCTCTACACAAGGTTAAATGGGGATTTAAATAGCACAAAGGTTTTCTTAAACTGCATACTTGTCTTTTTTACAAAAATTCACAAAATTTGACTTACTATGGGCTTCATATTAGCTCAAATCGAGAACAAATGACGATTTTTTTTAACAATAAATAATAAAAGCATCTCTTCCTGGAACATTTTTGCGGTAAGCAGAAAAACATTATATTTTAAGTTTCTATAATGATGCCTTAAAGAAAAGTTCACCCAAAAATGAAAATTCATTTACTCACCCTAATGTTGTTCCAAACCTGCAAGACTTTTTTTCTTCAGTGGAACATAAAAGAAGATATTTTTGATTCCATACAATGAAAGTTGTTTTGAATAAAGTTTTTTGGACCCCAATGACAGTAATGTAAAAATGTATAGACAAAACCTGCTTAAACGTCCTTTAAAATATCTTCCAATTGAGATGTGCTAGCAAATTTAAGAAGTCATCCCGAAATATCCATAAGTACTTGAACGCAAACACTTTTAGCTATACGGTGTATATATATATATATATATATATAGTTCAGTTATGAAACTCTTCCGAGCAGCTCACTGGTTCACTTAAAGCCAGTTGGTCGTCCAGTCGTTCTGTAACCTACGTAACCTATTTATTCATTACTTCGAATCGGATCAGTTCTGTCACGTGTGGTGGTGTAGTATTTAATGCACAATGAAGGAGATATCTTCAAATAACATTTAATGGAATACTAGGAACAAGGAACAGGAAAATCACCAGGAAATTATACAATATACAACACCATTTAACAAACAATACAGGACAAAGACTGAACTGAAACTGAGTGCTTATAATTCATTTGTTACATTTATATAGCACTTTTCTGGGTACTCAAAACGCTTTACATATGGAAGGGGGAATCTCCTAAACCACCACCAATGTGCAGCATCCACCTGGATGAAGCGACGGCAGCCATATTGTGCCAGAACGCCCACCACACACCAGCTTATTGGTGGAGAGGAAACAGAGTGATGAAGCCAATCAGTATAGGGGGATGATTAGGAGGCCATGATGGACAGAGGCCAATGGGCAAATTTGGCCAGGATGCCAGGGTTACACCCCTGCTCTGTTCGAAAGACATCCTGGGATTTTTAACGACCAGAGTCTGGACCTCGGTTTAACATCTCATCCGAAGGATGGTGCTTTTTGACAGTATAGTGTCCCCATCACAATACTGGGGTGTTAGGACCCACACAGACCACAGGGTGAGCACCCCCTGCTGGCCTCACTAACACCTCTTTCAGCAGCGACCTAGTTTTCCCAGGAGGTCTCCCATCCAGGTACATAATGACAAAAGGAATATACAAAAGGAAACAGGAGCAAACAAGACTAATTAACAAGAAACAGCTGAACTGAGGACGCTAATCAAATGAGTAACCCAGGATACAAACAAGTGGCAGGAAACAAGGAACAAAAGAGAACATGTGACTAAATGAACATGGTGCAAAACAGACAGACATGTGACAAGTTCATTGCAGAGCACCATGGGATTTCGCTTGCCCTCCACCTTCCCCAGCACCACCTGCCTAGATCTGCTCGGGGATTCTCCATATGTTTCCTTGCAGCAGCTTAATTCACTTCACTGTTTTCATGTACATTTTAAATGTACTCTCACTCATCAAGCAGCAGCAGCAGCTGCAGCAGATCTAGTTCACCAAGACCAAACACATTCCATGTATATTAATAAATGCTGTTTAAATTCACTCCGAGAGTTGTCATGATTGATTATATCGGGGAGCGTGGGGCACAAACTAATGCAGGGTTAGTTGTAACACACATGGTTTAAATACTTCCACACACGCTAGCATGAAGAAACTTAGCGTATTTACTAGTTGCCATATTGACAATATATAGTGAAAAAATTGCGCCAAAATTCAGAAATGTTTGGAAGATATCACTGAACATTTATTTAACAATAGCAAAAGTAAATTTATTACTTAAGATAATTTTTTCATCTATATTTTTTGTGTTTATTTAAAATGAGACAAATCTGATATTATTTTAATCTCCAATCTGTTGTTTAGCAGTTTGGGTAGTTTTTTAATGCTTCACTAACTATCAGAAGACACTAACCAGGTTTAAATTCCAGTTGCGCAGATAGGGTTCGTTGTAACACTGCGTTACAATGTGCTCTGCTATTAGAACTATGCTATTCTATACAGTTACGATACAACTGGCATAATTAACTTTTATGAATTTCTGTTGAGAAACCATGGGAAACAAGGTGAATAAAGACTGAGGAAGAATCTGAACATCTAGAAAATATTATTTCAAGAAATGTTCAGCATTTGTACTGGCTCGTCTATTTATCTTCTGTTCTGTGAGAGCTGGAGTGGAGGGAGAGGAGTGTTCAGCTCTGTGTTTTTCTGAATGTCTGGATATGTTTCTTCATCTGTTTGCCTGTATTGTTTTGACCAGTGCTGTACAGCTGTGTTTTACAGAGTGTTCATTGTCAAACTACAAAATTATTTAAATTTGAATTTCTAAAAAAATGCTATTATTTTATATGAAAAAAAGAATTATTGTCTTTTATTGACAAAATATTTTAGTTTGTCATGTATATTTTTTTAATTAAATCAGATAACATTTTTAGCTGTCATATGGTCATGTTACAACGTGCCCCATCACATGTTACAATGTGCCCCACCTATGGGGCATGTTGTCACATTTCACTTCCCTTCTTTCGGGGTAAATAAAGTAAAAAGTATACACTGTATTAATGAAACAAAGCCACATATTTGTACCAGACATGTGTGAAATTAATGTGGAACAAAATAAATTCTCTGAACCCTAAGTAGATTTACACAAACTGAGAGAGTCAAAAAGCGTTAGGTTGTGCCCCGCTCTCCCCTATATATGTATATATATATATATATATATATATATATATATATATATATATATATATATATATATTACAGTGCTGTGCAAAAGTCTTAGGTACGTTAGTATTTTCACACACACACACACACAAAAAAAATTGTTTTAAGCCAGTTATTTGTATATTTTGCTGTAGTGTGTCAGTAGGAAATATTAGTTTTAATTTCCAGACATTCCTTTTGCCATTATTTGTAATAATCCAGTAAGAATTTTGTATGCCCAAGTAGTCTGACAACAGCCAGTATGCTCCACACAGAGATCTGATCTCACCATCATCGAGTCCATCTGGGATTACATGAAGAAACAGAAATAAAAAAAAATAAAAAAAAATGAGACCTTCTAAATCCAGAAGAACTATGGTAACATCTCCAAGAAACCTACCTGCAAAGCTACAGTACTGTGAAAAGTTTTAGGCAGTTGTGTAAAAATGCTGTAAAGTGAGGATAATGTCACCAATATTTGGTGTGACCACCCTTTGCATTTAAAACAGCTTTTGTCCTAGGTACACTTGGACATTTTTTGGCAGTTTTTCAGGTAGCTTTGCAGGTAGGTTTCTTCAAGCGTCTTGGAGATGTTGCCACAGTTCTTTTGGATTTAGTTTATCTAAGTTTTTTCTGTTTCTTCATGTAATCCCAGATGGATGGATGGTCAGACTCCTTGTGCATACAAAAATCTCACTGGATTACAATTAATGGCAAAAGGAAAGTTTGGAAATGTAAACTGATATTTCCTACTGACACTCTACAGCAAGAGATATAAATAACTAAATAACTGACTTAAAACCATTTTTGGAGAATATACTAATGTGCCTAAGACTTTTGCGCAGTACTATATATATATATATATATATATATATATATATATACACATACACATACACACACACAAAGAAACAATGTAAGTTTCTTTGGATAAAAAGTGCTGTATGCATAAATGTTGTGTAAAGTATGTTTAGAGCCTTTGCTTCATCTTTTTTTTTTTTTTTAAGCAATGTGTCTGTCATTCAGTTCAAATATTTAAACTCTGTGTTAAACCAGAGCAACAATAACAATGTTTGACATCCTTCCCAAAATAGCAGAATAAACACTGTTGTCATGTCTCTCTCCTCATCCTGATCTAGTAACACTAGAAGGGGAAAAAAAAAAAGAAAAAAAAATTCTTTTGTCATGACCATTTTGGTCCTGTGGTCTAAAACTTGTGTTTTTCAAACTGCAGTATGATCCTGAGTCACTCAGAGTGACAAACTATGTGATGATCTGCAGCTCCACACTCCATCTCCTTCCATGTGCACAGCCCCATCTAACGACAGGCAATCAGGAAGAACCATCATCATCATCATCATTATCAAGCTAGATCCTTGCGCTAATTTAATCCGGCCACCCTCCAGTCTTATTTTAGAACATGACACAACCCCCTTCCTACTCAACTGGTTAGATTACATGTTGCTAATTGAATTTCTTTCCTTTTTTTACCAGGTTTGTTTCCTATTATAGCCATATAATGTAAAAAATACAGCAATGGAGCATAAAAATAACATATCCACAATAATGTGCAAACAGATGTTAAGTGTTTTGTAAATAAGAAACACATCTGCCTTAGTGACTGCACATTTGAAATGTGTCATGTGTGGCTCAATTCCCAGCATGCACTGCTGCATGACTGTAAAAATCATGAGCGGTTATTAGATTATGTGTGAGTGTTTGCAAGGACACAACATTAATCAACATGTTTTCGAAAGCCTTGTTGCCAAGGGGATAAAAAGAAGATAATTTTGCCAGCATCAAAAGAACATCACTTTTGGGAAAAAGCTCATCCTACGCATTTATTAACACACTGCAGACACAAAAATCCGAGGTACTTATTCGGTCCTTGGAAACACATGATTAGGAAAACCACCTGTTGTACATGTAAATAGGGTTATGTAACATCTTATGTCTGAGTGCGCTCTTACTACCGAGTTGACATTACGCAGCATTAAGTGTGGTTGGATTTTAAATAGCCCTGTCAGAACAACGATTTGTTTCTCACATCACACACATTGCCGACACTGATGTATGGGTGGATGCAAAGTGAATGACAGAAATTTTAGTCACCAACCTGTTGCGCTCCATCTCCTCCTTGTCTGCGGTAAGTATGTGAGATCTCCAGACTTATCTCTGACTACGTCAGATAGCGTTCATGCCAACTGGGCTTTTCCTGAGGTTAGTAATGGTTGTGATCAGAGCATATTGCTGAGCTGTCACTTCACCGCGGTTAATTGATGCTAATTTGCTAATTGTACTGCAAATTTTCAGCACAAAAAGAATTATTCACATGGAAAGAAAGTGTTTATTCTCCTCTACTGAGGGGAAGATTTGACCAATGTTAAAATTTAAAGGAATATTTATTATCATTTACTCACCCTCATGTCGTTTCAAATCTATATGACATTTTTTTTATTCTGTTGAACATAAAAGATATTAAGGCTGTCAGGTGATTCATTTAAAAAAAAAAATTGAATTAATTACACGATGTGCTGATTAATTAATCAACTTAATCACAAATTACCCCAAAAGATAAAGTCATTACTGTGTTAAATGAGAAAAGCATCAAATAGACATTACAAAAAGTAGCTTTACAAAGAAATATTTAATTTGACTCAACATGGCTGCATTTGGCTACAACGGCTATGTTTTTTTGTTTTTTTCCCCCCAGAAGCTGCATCTGAATTATATATTTACTGCTCAGATGTGCTATGGCATAAATGCATTCACACTGCAAATACAATTAAATAATGCCATAAGATTAATAGGTTGTAAATGGGTATTAAAGGTATAGTTCAGCCAAAAGTGAAAATTCTGTTATCATTTGCTCACTCTCATGTCGTTTTAAACCTGTCTGACTTTCTTTCTTCTGTGGAACATAAAAGGAGATAATCTGAGAAATGTCTAAGTAATATTTTCATTGGCAAAATGGAGCAAAAACAGACAATATTGTGTCTAAAATATAATATGATATTAACTTATTTATTGAACTGTTGTATAAAATCAATATCACATTTGCACTCATGCATTTCAGAACAAAAAACAGCACTCATAATGTTTGTGTGATATTGCTTAACTATATCATATGATATAAATATAAGACAAAAACCCATACAGGGACTTTTTTGCACCAATATTTTGAATTTTAGGGGCATTCTAAAGGTGATGATACACGGGGCAACTTTTTAAGCAATGTTGCTTGGGCACTTTCCCATTGAGAATGAGCAACAAATTTCTATCTGGATACTTTAGATAGGTCGTGGGCAATTTTTTGAGATCCTCCAATCAGAATGCTAGCAGCCGATCACGTGACCGGCTTGGAGATTTCAGAAAAAATGTAAACAAGATGGCGGCCTCTCAGCAGCAGTGGAGCAAAGAAAAGGAGCGTAAACTTATATCTTTTTACGCTGTGTCAGCCCAAAACAGGAAATTTACCTCAATTAATGCTTAAAATACCAACAGGTTTCCAATTTAATATAGCCATTGAATGTTTTCAGTTAAATACTAAAAGATGCATTCCATTTAATGTCTATAGTGGCGTAAGCATTAGTTGTTGCCAACTGTCTGTTGCCCTTATTGCCCTGTGTCTCACCAGGTTGCCCTTTGACAGCAACACTGCCCAGCAACGTTGCTCAAAAAGTTTTTTTCCATGACTAATTAATTAAATAACGCATTAATTCGACAGCCCTAAATTAGATATAGAAGATAAAGATATTTAGAAGCACAATGACTTTCATGGCAAGGTGTGGACAAAAAATACTGACAATTTTCAAAATATCTTCTTTTATGTTCCACAAAGGAAATAAAGTCATATTGGTTTTTGAAGGCATGGAAACAATGACATTTTTTATTTATTTTTATGCAAACTATGCCTTTAATTGCAGTATGTAAAGAGTAAACTAATGGAGTAATCTAATAAAGGTGGTAAAATACCCTTTTCTCTTTGAAGCAATAACTGGCATCTGTGCCGTGTCTATGGTGTGTAAACTAGTGGCCAGACCCCTGACAGCTGGGATCTCAGTGCCAACAGTGTGGGTTGATCACGTCAAACAGAAGGGGTCATGAAGGGTCAGGAATTTCATGAACAATAGGAAGGGCTTATTCTGTCTGCGGGAGCCTGGCATGCTTTTGATCGAAATATAAAATGAGGATGTGTTTAGTACAACAGTTGTTTGGTTGCACAGGTAGTAGATTGTTATTTTTATATTAGTGTTGATTATCATGACTTCAATTTTTTTTTTTTTTTTTTTTTTTTTTTTGAAAGAATAAGGGGGGGGGGAAAGAGCATTTTAGTAGTATTTTTGTGATTTGCAACCACTAGAAATTCTCCCATGATATCTCAGATTATATTTTGTGAGGACGAGAGAAAGAAAGTATGCCGTACAGATGAATTCGATCTGAAAAAGATGCACGGCAGCTATCAGCTCAATCACATGCGCTAGAGTTGTTCTTTTCTTTTACATGGCTCACTGCTCGCAGACTAAATGTTTTAAATGAAAACAGATTCATCAGCAATGAGGGACTGGTATTCATCCCGCCCAGGACCTGACTTATAAAACAAATGTTGACTACACATCTAAAGAAAAAAAAAAAAACTTGTGAATTGGATTTTATTTTATGTGGCACTATAACATTTGCATTGCATTAAAATATAATGTACTGTATAGGATTGATGACTCAAAATAATTTTCATTGATAAATTTCATTGATAAAATTCAACATTAGAAATGCTCTTTAATACCTTATGATGTATATATTTTAAATATCTGAATTAAAAAAATTTTAAATATATTTTTGGTGCTCAAAAACATCAAGGTGTAATGAATAAAAAATTCTTGACAAAAAAGTTTAGCATAATTTTATCATATATATATATATATATATATATATATATGTGTATACATATATATATATATATATATATATATATATATATATATATATATACAGTCAAACCAAAAATTATTCAGACACTAGATATAATGTTTTTAGTTTTTTTTACTAGTGGGTGCAGGACAGTATAGTTCATTTATGTAAGTGAGAATAGCCAAATAAAGTAAACTGTGATATATTATACCCAAAATCTTCATACAGTGGACTACCAGTAAAACTGATAAAAATTTGGGACCAAAAATGATTCAGACACTTTGACCTGACCATGTTTTGTTTAAGTGTTATCTGACATAAATAAGATTATTTTTTTCTGACACAGTTTAAATCTGAGATCTTGTCATATTTTATTACCAATTTTTTAAACTATAGTGAATAAACTGTAATAATGAATGAAACTGGTTTGACTTTATATATAAATAATATAAGTTAATACAGATTATAAGTGTTATGCTACAATTTAGTTTGGAGACTGGAAAAGCATAGCGCCAGGTCACAGTCCAAACAAATACTCATACATAAAACTTCTGGTGGTGTGTAGATCCACAAATAACTCCAAGATCAAAAAATATAAAATATCCACACAAGAACATATGGCCAAAAAAACTCAAAAGAATTTATTGTCCAATTTAGTTTGCACACATTTTGTGCACTGTTGATAAAAAATAAAATAATTCAACATGTATAATGGTTTTTGATGAGACATTTACAGTAAGTGTGCAAACAAATTACATTTTCCATGTTACATTCTTCCAAACTACATTCTCTGAGGCGCAAGAAGCATAAATTACATAAATAAGCTATCCTAATGCAAATCCTTTACTCTTCATTATGTTGCATTAGCACTAAAAATCACCGTTTTGGACAGCAAGTGAAACTGATTCAGAGAAATATTACATTTTCCAGCAAGTCAGTTTTATTCCAACCAAAATGACTGTGTCATAATTACAATTTCTAAACTCGTAAATAGGAATTTCCCAGGAACACATGAACTTGCAGAAACATCATGAAAGACTGCATTTCTAAGAACTTTGCTTATGCATTTAAAAATGAGATTTCTCAAGTACTTTTGTAATGCATGACCATTCTTGTTGCTTTATCTGAGGCAATAAATGGAATGCCAGTCAATGTAGGTTAGTAAAATGCAAGAATCTCTTCACAAGGGCCGTACTACGGAGCCCCACACATGACATGCGGACAAAAAAATATATATCATGGCCACGAATTAAGAATTCGTTCCCATGAAGTAAGAATATGTTCTCTCATTTTATTAAATTGTGGCCACATTGAATTAATTATTTATATAGCTAATTAGTTCCCTCGTTTTGGTTTAACAAAATTATTACACTAGCCATGTTTCCACCTAAAGCTGCGAATTTAACGAGCGCAAATTTGGAATATTGCATAATATCGCATGTTCTCCCGCAGTAGAAATCACGTTCCGGGAGGGGGATAAATGGGAATGCGGGGGGCACCACAATGCGACCGCAAAGGCCACATTCACTTTCGCGACCGAAGGGGCAGGGGCTCAAGAAAATGTTCCCACAGGTACGTTTTTCTAATGAGACCAAAACAGCATTTCAGAAGCTGTGTAACAAGCTTGTTGGTCCAGTTATGCCGTCCCATCGCAAAGTCACATGTCTTTTTTGATGCACATCAAAGAATTTATTTGGTAAAAGTTTTTACATCGTAGTTTATGCACTATTTCATATATTGCGTAAAAAATTTTAGTTTTTAATTTAAACGTTTTTTATGCGCATTTTTAGATTTTATGCGCATCTTGCCGTTTCCGTCCAGCGTTTTTTATGTGATATCCCAAAATGTGCATAAAAATAGGTGGATGGAAACATAGCTAGTGTGGCCATGATTTAGTATAGGGAACAAACTATTATATTTTGTGCAATATTTACTTAAAACGAGGTAATTAATTAGTAAAACACACTGACGTATTAATAAGTCATGGGAACGATTTGTTAATTCATGGCCACGATATGCATATTTTTTTCCCAGCATGTCATATGCAGGGCTCCATGTAGTTTCACTATCAGTTTGCTGACAAGTTTCTTATTTATGAGGAAGATAAGTTAAGCCGTTCCCAAAGTACCCATACTGTAAATGAGCTCCATTTCGGAAAACCCTGCCACTAAACTGACCTGCATTTAAACAATGACCCCCAGAGCAGGTCCTACTGACCTCATTTGCAGCACATTAGCATGTGTGAATTTCTATGCGATTGTATTGGTTGTATACTGCGGTGTTTGTATATAGGGCTGCTCAGTTGTGAATGCATGTCTGTTTATAATTATAGGTGTGTATGTGTCAGTCAGTGTGAGAATTTATCACTTCTTTCTCACATGCGTTGGCAGAGTCCGATCTGAGCTCCATTTGACATCTGCAGAATTCTTGGCATCTCTCAGCACACACTATAATTTGAGGCCCACACGCTCTCTCTTGGTCTCTCTCTTTCTCTCTGGCTTTGATATCAACCAGGATTACCCACAACGCATCTGATACTTTTATCAAGGGTGACAACAGTCACTTAGGCCAGAACAGGTGCCACTCGGTATTAAAACCGATACCTTGGATAACTTGGATAATGTCAAGGACATGCAGGTTTCTCTATCTATGAGAGAAGCCATTCTGGAAGGATTTTGGGAAATGTACTTGTCCTTCCAATGCTGGCCATCTAGAGCTAACACAAAGCTGACAAACTGATCCCCACTGACAGTAAACAACACGTAGGTCAGGCTGCTGGAAAGACTAAATTAGAGTTTAATAAACCTTTTCCAACTAATGGATATATTTGTCAAACCAAATGTAATCATGTTTTCTAGTTAATCCAGTCTGTAACTGCCTGAAGCCTCTATGTAAACATGAAATTCTGGTTTTGAATCTGTTTAAAACAATGTAAAGTGTGTCTCGCCCATGTTGCTGAGGGTGAAAGGTCGGTGACTAGTGTAAAAATAACAGTTGCACTGACACTTTGTGAGCTGCTCTAAAGAGAGAAACTTTCACAGCTCTGACTGTTAAATAAACTTAAAAGGGTTAGTAAAATTTGCATAAAAATAACTTTAGTTGTCATAATATCTTTAATCAGGAGAACAAGCACATTTACTGTTTACATGCACTTTTATAGAAAAGCATGAAATCCATGAGAAATGGCAAGAAACAAAATGTGCGTGTTTATTTAGAATATTCAAATAGCTGTTGAACAAATAAACAATATGATCTTTCCACAGGGATGGGAGTGCTCATTTATTTTCTTTGCGATTCAATTTCAAGTACGTATACAGGTATATATCTTATTCTGAAAGTGTTTTAACTTAATTTTTTTTTTTTTTTTTTAAAGTATTGTTTTTATGGTATTGTTTATGATATGGTATAATTTATCAAAATAATGTTTAAATGTAATTTAAAAACAAAATAAATTTAAAGTAAAAGTAAAATTAAAATATAAATATATAAAAAATAAAATAAAATAAATATACAATTTTAAATAAAATAAAAAACAATGAAGTAAATAAAATAAAATAAAATAAAATAAAATTAAAGGTATATGGGTCGCGGGAGTTCTCATTTATTTTCTTTGTAATTCAATTTCAAGTACATATACAGGTATATATATTATTCTGAAAGTGTTTCAACTTAATATTGATTTTTTTATAGTATTGTTTTAATGGAATTGTTTATGATATGGTATTATAATTTATCAAAATAATGTTTAAATGTAATTTAAAAATAAAAATAAAAAAACAATTAAATTAAAAATAAAATAAAAAAATAAATATATAAAAAATAAAATATAAAATTTAACTAAAATAAAAAACAATTAAATAAAAAATAATAAATAAATAAAATAAAAGGTATATGGGTTGCGGGCTACAGCCTAGACACTATAATCATTTTTAAAGCAGCTTTAATTGATTGATTGATTGATTGATTGAATGAATTAATGAATTAATGAATTAATGAATTAATTAATATTTTATATTTGAAAGCCAAATATATGAACAGTGAGTGAGAATTGTAATTGTGAGAAAATGTGACTAATCATCTGTGACAGTCTGATTAGTCACAGATGATGTTTTAATGCTTGAAGAAGCTGATTGACAGTTTTAGGCCATTCAAGCAAAAATTTTAGTTAACAGTTTTAGTATTCAATCTAGCTACATAGCCACTGAGAGTATGTCGGTCAATGTCAGTATGTTGATGTGAAAATCTGGTTCATTTGGGTAACAGGAGCTCGTGCAAAGACACGATATGGGAAGAATAGAAAAAGAAAACAACAGCTGTAGCGAGGATGGGATTGTTTTGGAGAGTAAGTTCAGTGTGCCAGGAGTCTGGCAAACATCTCTGATCACACCTTTTGTGTGGCCATCTAACCGGTTTCCTGGGTATATCATCCAGCTACGACACTGCCGGTCTGCAGCATGCAGACATACTTCATACGACAGTTGCGAACACGGAAACATTCGCAACACAAACTACTGTGGGTGTTGCTTGGGGTCCTGAATGAAATAAACAAATAAATATGTCTTTCATTGTTCGCAAAACAGACACAATTCAAAGCACTCCAGCGTCAGATGAGCATTTTCTAAAATGTCAACAATTTGCATTTCAATGAGATGGCGCTTGCTAGCAGCATAGCAACAAAGTTTCCACTGAGTAACTTGAATTATAAACTTGACACATATGTATTCATGTTCAAACTGAATCACTCCCACTTGTACAAGTCTTTGTTACTGTGGAAAATACACCGATAGTATCGAAGCACCAACAACTGTTCTGCCAGCTAATTTGGAGTTCCTTAGAGACTGACTTAACCACCGGAGAGAGGGAGAGAAAGCAAGAAAGGTGATACTGGTTAAAGAGACACAGAGGGAGATAAATCTACTGATGTTCAGTTACAGAAAGAGAGACAGATGCTAGAGGTAAATTTACAGATCTAGAATACAGAAAGACAGAAAAAGAAGAGAATCATAGACAGGTTTGGGGTGCTGCAAGAAGAAGTGACAAAGGCATCTGCATAAAAAATACATGAATAAAAGAATAGGTCATCTTTAAATATCTGATAAGCCCTGAGTAAAGCCCTGAGGTTTGTAATTACATACGAGCATGAGAACAGGCCTGCACATGTTTTATTCACTTCTTTGATATGATCTATAAATATATATTACAGGTCACTTTTTCATATTCATTCTATTCTAAAATTCTTGCGCTCAATATTGAAATTGTTTATGGAACTTTTAAATAAATTATATTATGTTAAGTTCTATTAATTTTTACAAAGTATAAAATAAAATAAAACAATGATATATCACTCAAATATGTAAGCAATAAGGTACAAGAGGCTGTGCTGCATCGTGAATAAGTCACGGCTGAAGGGCGTTGTTAGGCACGACACTAAGCAACCCCAATAAGGTACAGCCTCAAGTACCTTATTGCTTTTATAAAACGTTTACCACACAATACAAATATTAAAGCAAAAAATATGTATCAATGCAACTTTCATGAAGTAAACTTTCACTAATAGCCTTCCTTCTGCCGAAAAAAAATAGTCCCTGACTGTGAACAGCAACAGAAATTACATTATTACGGCATTAGATGGCGGCAAAGACTGTCTTTATGAGTGTGTCAGTCAGTAGCGAAGACTTTTATATTAAAAAGACCACGGAACAAGACGTAACTTACAAATGCTTTGACTAGCGTTGTCAGTCACGGGAAAACCCCTTAACTGTTAAAAGGACAAGATAATACATCGGACATTTAAACAGATTTTTTATTATGAACATAGGACTGACCTGAAGGAAAATGCTAAATCTGAATGCAGGTAATAAACTTGCTCACTTGATCTCTTTCTCACAATACTCTTCTACATAATACAGTAACCTTCAATGAACAATATAAATTGAGAACATATAGTTTACGTTGCTAAGAGTGGTTGCTAAGGGTGTTGTGTAGTGATACACAGAGCCGTTGGGGGAAGCGGTCATAGTCGTGTTTTATTGTGAATAAAACACAGCTATTGACCAATCAGAATCGAGGACAGGAACTAATATATATATATATATATATATATAAATTAAAAGAATGTGCATGTTTTTTCAAAGTAATCTATGGTAATGTAATCTATTGTAAAAAAAAAATAAATAAATAATAATAATTAATTACATTAATTATAAATTATAAAATGTTCTTTCTGTTCTTCAGCTGTGTTTGTGAGACCATTGTGTAGGTGTAAATGAGAGACACAGGCCACCTCTGGACCACCTCATAGATGTCAGTGAATCATCATCTGAACTTGTCGTCATTGGCTCCGTGCTAAAGTGGCACTGAATGAACCAATGCCTCCTCCATTCTCTTCAACCAATTAGCCATCCAGTAATAGCATAGACAGCGCCACGACAACACATAGTCTGCCGCGGTGAAGGTTAAGGAGTGGGAGGGTAAGAACAAGGTGAGGTAAGCATAAGTAGAATAAGCAGTCTAATATATCAGAGAACATATTCAAATATAATGACGCACATTCAGGCTTTGCTTAACTCGACGACAATGCAGGATTATCTATGAACCTAAACTTTTCTGACGCACAAAGCTTGCAACAAACAGAGTCACACAAACATATAGTATTTACGCATACAAACACACATTTGGCAGATGAGAACAGGAGCATCTTGTACACTTTTGTTAAAGTGTCCCTACTTTACAGGTCTGAGGTAGATTAATGTCGACATGTCAAGCGGTTTTAAGCACTAATGGTTTGGTATGAGTGTTTGCTCCCATCACCTGACCTTCCACTGCTGTTCTCACCATCAGCTCAATCTCCCTTCACACACACACACACACACACACTCACACTCACAGCCATAGCAACCAGTCGCAAGGGAGGTCAGGTAAACACTGCACTCATCAGCACTCAGGAGAGACAGCGAGAAACTGTAAAGAAAAGTCAAGAAAGAGGCGGGCTAGTGAAAGTGCTATAATATAATGCGTAATGACACCTTTGGCTAGGTCATTATAGTACATTATGAATGCTAGTATTTGACCTGTATACTTTTGATGGCTGCTGAAGACATGAAAAATATGATGCCTTTTCCAGCAGGTTACTTTTATTAAAAAAAAAAATGTTTTTAAAAACTGCAAATGCAATGCATAATGATCACCCATGAAGAATACTTTGCAGTAAAAAAAAATAATACAGAAATTAAAAGGTAAAGTGTAGTTTTATTCTGAAAATGGACAGTTGTTCATTTAATGGTGGAGTTATGTGTTGATGCTTGGTTGTGTTGTGTTATGTAATGCATTTTTTACAGCACAGCAAAACACTATATTGTAATGCAACATGGCCATATGCTGATGGGCTGAAAAGCCTACAGTGTGGTACAAAAATCTGCACTATTAGAAATGCATGGTCTTTTTGTAGCATATTTATAATTTAATATAATATATACAAACATGTATACAGCTCGGGGTGGATTATTTGCAAATTGTATTCTATTACTGTACACAAATTACATGATATAAATTGTAGTTAGTAATGTAATCTAATACATTACACATTTTAAGTATCTGACTACTTTTTGATTACTTTTGACCTAACTTGTTACATAACATTGATTTGAATAGTACAATCTTGTACAAAGAGAAAGAAAAATGATTCCATTTTTTATCATCAATAACTTGAAGTGCATTAAATATTACATTATGTCAGGGTTTCCCAAACTAGGGTTTGGAAAGGAACAGCAGAGGGTATGTAAAATGATGAAAAGCTAATGATTAATTAATTCTTAAAATAATCAAAAGAAGTAAAATATAAACAATGAAAATATTACACTAACAAAAATATAAAGATATTTTAAAGATTTGTGTGTCAAAAGGTCCAAAGGCCAATACAGCCATTTCATTTGTGATTAAAATGTAATAAATGTATATATTTTTTATTCTGGCATGATTTTATAACATCATATATCAACAGTGTAAAATGGTAAATTATGTGTAGAAGTCATTGCTTTGTTATGGAAAAATGAATTTCATTGATGTCATTCAGAGTACCCAATAAAGGGACCATTCTGGATCAAGTCATGCGGTCAATATCATGTGACAGGATGTGACATCATTAAGACACCTGCAAAGGACCACATAGTCATGAAGCAAATTAACTAACTCTCTCTTAACTATTTGATAAATTCATGTTTTCACTTGCTCATACACATGTCCCGTGTCATTCAGTACAACCGCTATAAAACATGGAAAATGTTGTAATATTTTAAAAACTTGTACTAAATATAAAATGTTTGATTGTCCTTTTGCTAGCTAGCTATCAAGCTAGATATCAGCCTGTTCGCGTTGTTTGAAAATATCGTCATTCGGTATAACCAAAAGTGCTATTCGGTAAAACTGAAATTTTGGTTAAACCAAATGACTTTTTTGGTGACAAATTTTGTCCATCTTGTAAAACAATGATAAAAGCGGTGTTAATTGATTATAAAAACCGCATAATCTCGTTGTTAACACTTAATAAAACTTCAAAATTAATTATATCTCCATTATGTTTTTTTTTTGTTTTTTTTTTACACTTTTAAAAACCTTATTCGACTTTTTAAAGTCATAATAATATCTATTTGTTTCTAATGTTTTAATTAAAAACATTTTTCCATTTGTTCTCAATCATTTGGATCCACTACACGTGAGATTGGAAGTGATTAGAGCACTGGTCTGAATTGGATTAAGCCTATTGCATTGCAAGTAATCATATTTTTAAAATGACAAAGCAATTCTGCTCATGTTAACAGCTCACTTGAATTTTCCATCAATTGATATCATAGTACATGCACTGCTATATTAATTTCCTGTTAAATACCAATAGATAAAAAACCTTAAGTAAATGTTTACACTGCTGGTTATTGTGAGAAGTGCGGCAAATGGATTGAATTTATTGATACCTGACACCATGGTCTGTTACTGCAGTATATCATGTTTCAGTGTAAAAACAATCACACCAGTGAATGTAAATGTGATTCTAAAACTGGGTGGCTAAAGTAAATGGGGATAAAACATATTGCATTGAAACACGTATACTAGCTTCGCAAACGATGAGATCAATCTTATTTACACAAGCCTCTGTTGATAAATTAAAGTGCTTTTTCCATGCAGAACAGACCAACACACACCCACTAAGTTAATGCAATCTGTAAATGTAATGTAAACTTCATTGGCCCAGACTGTGTATAGTGAATCCCATTAGATAAGAGCAGCTCGAGATGCTATAAAGGTTGGTTTTCCACATCTAATCAGCAAGCTAGTAACAGGAGAGGCCAAAGAACACGGAGCTTCCCTGTGTTAGCGTGTGTGTCCGTCTTTCTCTGTTGAAATACACTATCAAGTCCCCTACTTGTGCTTTCATGTGGAACAGTTTCCTGGGTCCCTGCAATACATGAGTAATGTGTGTGTGTGTAAGGAGGGTGTAGGATTCAAACACTGACGTGAAAGGGAAATTGAGAGAAGACCCAGTTTCATTACAGCAGTCAAATTCAAATGTTCACACATCCTTACTTACATTAGCATGCTAGGATGAGTTACATAGGACCTTTTATTCAAGCAGTGCTGGGTAGATTATTTACAAATTGTAGTCAGTTACTGATTTTAAATAAAATGAAAAAAATTGTAGATAGAAGTGTAATCTAGATTATTCAATGTATTCTGTCTACTTTTTAGATTACTTTTAAGCTAACTCGTTTATCACATTGGTTTGAAAAGGATAATCTTTTACCATATTGATAAAAAACAAATACCAAGAGAAAGAAAATATATTCCATTCTTTGTTATTAACAACATGAAGTGTGTTAAATATTACATTATGTCAGGGTTTCCAAGACTGGGGTTGGTGAAGGAACTGCAGGGGGTTTGTGAGTTTTATGAAAAGCTATTAAGTAATAATTTTAAACTAAAAATTATTTTAGTTTAAAATTCAACAAATCAGTTTGAGCAAACGCTCACAACGTGATTAATATTCATGAACCCAGCAGTTCATCAATCTTTAGTGCACTGTATATTGTTATTAGTAGCAGAATTTGTAGTAGTATTAATATCTTTTAATAATAATTACTACTTTTGTTTTCTTTTTTTTACACAGACACCAACAATCTCTTAAGCACCACCACCAGTCCTAAGTTCAGTTAAGATGACAAATATGCATTCATACATGGTTACCAAGTT
The DNA here is from genome assembly GCA_037101425.1 of Elopichthys bambusa. Taxonomy (NCBI): domain Eukaryota; kingdom Metazoa; phylum Chordata; class Actinopteri; order Cypriniformes; family Xenocyprididae; genus Elopichthys; species Elopichthys bambusa. Next base: position 7,107,770 of record CM074449.1, read on the forward strand.
TTCGTTCTAATTACTAAAGTTATATAATTAAATAGTGCTTGATTATCATAATTATCATAATCGTTCAGAGTGCACGTCCAAGGGTTGCGACTTTAGACATATTGGCAAAAGTTTTGGGACGCCTACCTTTACATGCACATGAACTTTAATGACATCCCATTCTTAATCCGTAGGGTTTAATATGGAGTTGGCCCACCCTTTGCAGCTATAACAGCCTCAACTCTTCTGGGAAGGCTTTCCACAAGGTTTAGGAGTGTATTTATGGGAATTTTTGACCATTCTTCTGGAAGCGCATTTGTGAGGTCAGGCAGTGATGTTGGCAAGAAGGCCTGGCTCGCAGTCGCCACTCTAATTCATCCCAAAGGTTTTCTATCGGGTTGAGGTCAGGACTCTGTGCAGGCCAGTCAAGTTCCTCCACACCAAACTCGTTCATCCATGTCTTCATGGACCTTGCTTTGTGCACTGGTGCGCAGTCATGTTGGAACAGGAAGGGGCCATCCCCAAAAAGTTCCCACAAAGTTTGGAGCTTGAAATTGTCCAAAATGTCTTAGTATGCTGAAGCATTAAGAGTTCCTTTCACTGGAACTAAGGAGCCAAGCCCAACCCCTGAAAAACAACCTTGGCACAATGCAGTCAGGCAAGTAACGTTCTTCTGACAACCGCCAAACCCAGACTCGTCCATTGGATTTCCAGAGAGAGAAGCGTGATTCGTCACTCCAGAGAACACGTCTCTAGAGTCCAGTGGCGGCGTGCTTTACACCACTGCATCCGACGCTTTGCATTGCACTTGGAGATGTAAGGCTTGGATGCAGCTGCTCGGCCATGGAAACCCATTCCATGAAGCTCTCTACGCACTGTTCTTGATCTAATCTGAAGGCCACACAAAGTTTGTAGGTCTGTAGCTATTGACTGTGTAGTTGGCACTGTGCGCCTCAGCATGCACTGACCCCGCTCTGTGATTTTACGTGGCCTAACACTTTGTGGCTGAGTTGCTGTTGTTCACAATTGCTTCCACTTTGTTATGATACCACTAACAGTTGAGCATGGAATATTTAGTAGTGAGAACATTTCAGGAATGGACTATTGCACAGGTGGCAACCTATCACGTTACCACGCTTGAATTCACTGAGCTCCTGAGAGCGACCCATTCTTTCACAAATGTTTGTAGAAGCAGTCTGCATGCCTAGGTGCTTGATTTTATACACCTGTGGCCATGGAAGTGATTAGAACACCTGAATTCAATGATTTGGAGGGGTTTCCCAATACTTTTGGCAATATAGTGTACTAACTACATGTCAACTAACTCTTATTAGAGCATTAGTAAACTGTTAGGGTTCGGGTTAGTAGAATAAGTTGACATGTACTTGCAAAGATACTTATAGTCAGTAGAATGGCTGTTGGGGACCATCAAAATAAAGTGTTAGTAGATATTAAGCAGTTAAGATATCTTAGATTTTCTCCATCTCTCAATTTAAAACACTAGCCCTTGAAAAATTAATACTAATTTGCTAGCTGCTATTTTAAATATTCTTTTCATTTTAAATTCGTTTTTTCTTGCTCCTCAATTTCCAAGAATGTCACTCACTTCTGCTAAAGCCAGTGCAGTTTTTATTCGGCTACTTTGCAGTCACTGTCTGTTAATATGTACTTTGTACACTGTACCCTATTTTCCTTTCCAGTCTCATGAAATGTCTGACAGAAAATCGCATAGCTTAGTAAGCAATCTCCTTACTTTCTGCACAAAGAAGAAAAACAAGCGCAGCGTACTTCTGGAGAGCATCACATTAAGTGCTGTGCCCACACAAGAGCTGAGAGGTGCTCTTGGACTGGTCTCCATGACAATGGCAGTGCTAACGCGCCGCTAGAGTGTCCAGCTAATGAAAGTTAATGAGACATTAAAACAAGCTGACAGTAAGCTTCCGTGCAGTCATGGTAGAGTCAGTGTGAAGAGTCTGGGAGAAAAACAGCTGAAGATGAGTTTTAACAGGCTAGGTTTTTATTAAATCACAACAGCTTAATTTTTCTTGACATCATTTTCTATTAAGCAGAATTCCTGTCATGCCTTTGTTTTTGTTTAACCCTTCTGCATCCTTAAGGACATTTTTGTCTTTTTCAGTTTTGTTTTGTTTTTTTATCTATTACGCAAAATTCACTTTTACATGGCGTTCAACATAAATGTGTGTCGGCAGTGTGTGTACACAACCACCCTTATAATGGTAAAAATTAAGAGCCTGACCGATATGGGTTTTTGGGGGCCGATGCCAATACCGATATTAGGAAGTAAAAAAAGTCCTATGTCGTTATATCGGCCGATATTCTTTATAAGGATGCACCAATACCATTTTTTAAGGACTGAGTACCGATACTTTTTTTTCTAGTACTCGCCGATACAGATGCCTATACATTTATTAATTTCTCTCTCTCTCTCTCTCTCTTTTTTTTTTTTTTTTTGGTGATGTTGCAGTTTTCCAAGCACAACACAGTGAGGCTAATGAATGTAGGACAGCTTCTTTATTATTACTCTAATGAAAAAAGTAGTAATTTTTATGTGCTTGTCACAAACTTAAAGAACAAAAGTTTCAGTGTCTAATAACCTTAACCTTGTAGATTACAGATTACAAACAATACAACAAATACTATATAGATACAAATTAAATAAACTTGTTTTTAAGATACAGTAGGTTTATTTACCATGTATACATTTATTTAACATATTTTGTTGTTTTATTAACATTAATGACAAATATAGACTACGGTCCCTTTAAGACCGAATCCAAGGATACTGACACATATCCTGTTTTCACCCAAATGTTTACGTCAACTTAAGCTATAACCGACTGTATTTACGTGAGACACTCCACACGATGGACATTTTGACAACTATGTGTGCATTTGACCATTCAGGCGCAAGGAGAACTGGGATCATGCACGCGCGCGAGAGCAAGAGAGAGAGAGAGAGAGAGAGCGCGAGAGGGAGCGCTTCTGGTCTGTGTCATTCAGCGCGATTCCGCCTGTCCCGCCTTCACTAATCGAAAACGAATTGTGATTGAAAGCATGCAGTTCGCAATGTGTGTGTTGTCATCATTAATTTAAAGTATTTCCACTCCCTTGAGGCTGACATTGTTTATGCTGCTGCCACCGGTGTCTCTGTGCATGGAAAATTCTGTCAGTTATGTCATGTGACGTGAGGTATAGGTCTTTGGTATCGGGGGTATTTTTTACGAGTACGAGTACAAGTACATGAGCTTGGTATCGGGCCCGATACGATACTAATTCTTTATGTGTATATTATATAGTTCAATACCAGTCAAAAGTTTGGACACACTTCCCATTTGTGTGTCCAAACTTTTGTCTGGTACTTTATAGGCCTATTGAATACCATATATACATAAACAGAATACATAAACACATTTTTTGTAATGATCACTCAAATGTGGTGATCAAACACTTATACTGACATGATAAAGATATGTAATGAAGGCAGGGTATTTAACAATAAACTTTTTTATCCAAAATAAGCCTGGCATCAGTGAACTGAACAGTAAACTTCACTTATTATAAATAACCTTACAACACAAATAGAATAATATACCCAGGTAAAAAAAATACTATAGTAAACTGTAGTATACTGCATATATTATAGTATTTACAACACTTTGTTAATAAATGCTACAGCATACTGTAGTATTAACTATAGTGAACTGATAAACTGTAATAAATACTGTAGTATACTTTAGTTTTTACTACAGTAAACTGTAGTGTATATTGTTGTATAATATACCCTATAGTTGTAGAAAACTTAGTACAGCATTGGGTAAAGTAATTTGTTTATATTACTAAAGTTGTTATATTAACACATCAACTATATAATTACCACAACAAATTAAGTCAAATACTTTACTATAGTATGGTTCAAAAACACTATAGTATTTACTATAAATTACTATAGTATTTTTTAACCTATATATATATATATATATATATATATATAACTTGAATTAAGAAAATAAACAAGGTAACTGTGTAGGGCAAGCAAGCTACTGCCAGTCCAACAGGGGCAGGTTTATGCAGTCAATGGCTTATTTTCTGGTAATCAAATGAACATGCAGAACATGAGGATCATATTTAAATAGTCTTTTTGCAGTTTAATATTCACAGACACTAGTCTACATCGTGATTTGATTTAAGTGTTCTGACCTGTTTTTTATTTATTCATCAAAAATATGACAAATTCCGTGTTATACAGTAAAATCCGTTTTATGACTGGATTCCGTGATTTCGTCCGGCGTTTTCTGTCTCGCGGAAATCCTACTAACGTAGCTAATGAGTATGATAAGGTCGTTGTAAGAGTAAAAGATGGGGACATGTTTATTTACTTCATAGCAGGATGTTTCACCAACTAGGTGACAACGTAGCGTTAAATCACCATTCAACAGACTTAAGCCACCACCGCACCGCGGCCTATTGGACTGCAGAAAAATACTAACTTTTCAATCTGCTACGTTAACTGACTGTACTGACAAACTATGCTAATTTAGGATATGTGAGGTGAGCAATGTGATATGCATGAGTGACATGGCAGTTTTAAGAGACGGGGCTAATGTTATATTGGATGGACTTATTGAAAAAGGAAACTTATGGGGGGTCATTGTTTATTAACTTTTAGAGTAAGTTATGTATTTCACAAACTAGCTAGCAACTTACCATTAAGACCCCGCTTGACTGCTTGACTGCTTGCCGCTGCCCGAACAAGAGACCTCTTTACTGAAGTGAAAGGGTTGGCTGGTGCCAGTAGCGAACAATGGAGTACGCTCTGCTGGACAAACTGCGTAATCACACCATTTACAACCATTTTATCTGCGTTATATGTTCTGTAAAAATAAATGTTTATATCGGTGGCATATCGGCGCCATATGCAGATGCAGATATATCGACAGGCTCATATCGGCCAATAAAATCTGCAAATTGATATATCGGTCGGGTTCTAGTAAAAATCCACCCACTCCTTTTTTTAAATCTCAATAATCATAAGCAGTGTCTCAGAATAAGCTGTTTGCAGTTTCTATGCAATGTGATGTCACATTGCACAGTCCCCGCCCATGACTCTATTAGCATAAACCCTTCTCTGAGTGAGCTGTACACAGTCCGCCATGTTTATTTCCTCACCAGAGCATTTAACAGCAGCATTCAAGTAAGAAAAAAGTTATTCAATCAAGAGCAGTAAGTGATTTGTTGTTGTTGTTTGATTCATATTAACAGCATATAATAGAGAACTTAGTTTACTACTCACAGGACGTGCCGTCTGACATACAGATTTCTGTGTGTGTGCTTCAGATGTGTGTAGGCCTACTCAGAAAACCATATATCAGACGTTTAGACTGATATGGCTTTAAAATACATGCAGATAATAAACTTTTATGACAATGAAGAACTGTAATGCCACATGAGCATGGCCACGATAGAGATGATAATCAAAACCGTATATATTTTAGAGAGAAAAATTCTACTGTACTGCAAATCACAAATCCCACAGTATGGCCCTCACATCCCTTTCACTTTCACTGCTGTCTATACCACCGGAGCTTTGCTGGCATCTAATGGGAACAATTTGGTACTGTGCCCAAACAAAATCTCACTGAAAGCTCATTTTTTGAGATATCAACCTCAAATTTGGTACACAACTTATTTAGATTTATGGCTTCGATTTTTTTTTTTAGCATGTTTCAACATGTTTTATAATATATATATATATATATATATATATATATATTATTTTTTTCCCTCTAAGGACCTCAGTGTAAAAATGTCCAAATTTAACCAAATTTACACAAAATTCAAATGATCTGGGGCCTCATGTATAAAACTTTCCGTAGATTGTGCACAAAAGTTTTCAGATTTATAAAACTATACGTACGCCACAATGGTTAATGCGCAAAATTCCCTTTATAAAACCCAGTCAGCAGAAGATTGTGCGTCTCCTCCCCGAAATAACCATATATGGAACTTACAACGCCTAGTTTTATTATGCATTACGTCATCTGCATATAATTTCTACGCATATTCCCTCCTACGTGACACCATGTTTAACGGCACAAGACATTAGGAAAACATGACAATAAATGCCATCACATTAGTGTTGAAAAATCTTGAAATATTTCTAACAACATGAAAGTTAGCAAGTTCTTGCGTTTGCAAATTTCACAGCAAAAAGACACTTGTACTTTACAGTACCATGACCTGAAGGGGGATGTTTTTAATCATATTCAAGGCCTATTTGCTGAACAAAGATATACTAAAACAGGTCTGTGAACAACATGTAGCCTTGAATTTCAGTCTATATCCTAATTATATCTTTACTGGTAAAGCAGCAAGGTTATAGCACAAAGAGTTCACTCGGACATGTTATGTGCAGAAGATGCATAACAGATGCTAACCTCCTTCATTGTTCCATCTACATGAGTTCAGCCTGACCAGAACTGATGGTTACTTATTGGTTGATTGAGCATCTTTAGCAAGAATCAGATTTCAGCCACTTGGGGAGTTTTTTAAAGCTAAATGGTCCCAGGACAAAGGTTTGATACTCCCAAAGGAACCTGAGGACCTGCTTCAGACTGTCATTCAACCCTGTCCTAAGGATTGATATTTTTAAGGGTGATTCTAGCCGTAATTTTGAAACAATGCTGTCTTTGGACACTTGGGTTAGAGAACTTCACTGCACGGAAACTCCTGCTGAGGCTGTAATATGAAAGACAAAGACATCCCTCTTCACTATACCCAAATAGGTCCTCTGTGGTTTGTTTCTGGACACTGAAAAGAGCAAATCCACAGTAATCAAGAACATAAGAAGACAGATGTCATCTACTTAAGAGCAGGGAGTTTTTGTGAATCACGAACACCATGTGGGAAAACAAGAAGATATTTTGAAGATGTCAGTTTGCTCTTTAACTTTCACTTTCAGATATAATTCCTAGAAATGCCAGTATTAACCCTTTTTCATGTTGTTGGTTTATTGTTAAGAGAATCATTAAATAAATTTTAGATTAAAAATAATAAAAATAAAAATCAATAAAAAATGACAATAGTGGTTCAAATGCAATAAAAATGAATGAATTAACACAATAACAGTCCCATGACTTTTATGAATGAATGAATGAATTAATTAATTAATTAATTTTATGCATGTATTCTCCACACAATAACAGTCCCATGACTTTTATGAATGAATGAATGAATTAATTAATTTTATGCAAGTATTTTCCACACGGTAACAGCCCCATACATTTTATGAATGAATGAACGATTGAATGATTGAATTTTCATATGGACCACTTTTATGGTGATTTTTTGTTTTGTTTTTTGTGATTTTGGAGTCACTATACCCTATATAAAATAGGTATATGAAGAGGTATTATCAATGATTCATAAAAATCATTGATAAAAAAAAATGTTTGTTCCACTGATAGCCATACAGGTTTAGAAAATTTTCCTTTTTGGGGATGTCAAATCTCAGAAAATTTGAATACCTTATAATAATTTTACATGGAATCTGTATCAGTCAGGTCACGGAGTATATTCTCCTCTATGGAAAAGGGGTATTATTAAGACAATTAAAGGAAGACCGCACTTTCCCCCCTGAATGACCTTTACGTGATAAAAACAGCTCTTCTAAAGGGATGAAAGTTTTATTTTTAAAAGCCTGTCTGATGCTGTTTCAGATTTCACCCCAGCTGTCTCTTCTTTCCCGCTCAGCTGGTTAAAATACTTCCCTATCTGGCCTGCATGGAAACTCGGAACCGCACTGAAAACGGGACACACCACATTTAAAAACAGCAAGCGAGTCTCAAACAGTTATTGTCCCTTTCAAACCCACACACAATCCAATACTCACTCTCTCTCTCCTAACAGCTGTCCAACATTGCAGTGAGCAGCTGTCTGAACTGACACACACTTAGCTAAGGTCAACATGGTGTTTTCCTCTTACACACACACAGACACTATAATGGGAAATCCCATGGTGGGACAGACATCATAGACCCTCGTGAAAGCAAAGACACATGTCCGCATGTCCATAGACTTCCTACTCTTTTGTTCGCCCGTACTGCTTAGCCTAAATGATTAACATATGCCAGTAGAAAACTTACTGATACTTTGTGTGTTTAATTACAATGTGCACAGGGTCTTTGTTTTTTAAAAAACATTCTTTAGTGACAATTTCAGTGTGCACAATATACTAAATTTAGAACGAAATAGTAAATCGTGTACACGATTTAATTTTTTTCCTTGCATGTCCTAGAGTGCCGCTGTCCTGCAGAGTTTAGCTCCAACCCTAATCAAACACACCTGAACAAGCTAATCAATGTCTGCAGGATTACTAAGGCTATAAGCAGGTGTTTTTTTTTTTTTTTTGTTTGTTTGTTTCTTTGTTTTTTTTTCAGGGTTGAATTTCTAAAAAAATTCTGTATGGTGAGGTCAGTCTCATCACCCATTGGCCACGGGGGGCCTTGAATATTTTTATTATGTTGAACAGCTGTGATCTAAATATAAAGGGCCACATCCTACCTTCAGGAAACAGAGAGAGGGAGTGTGTTTGTGTACACATTTATTGATTCCCTCCAAACAGTTTCCTGAGTAGAAGCCTTTACCTTGCACATTATCACATAACACATTTCACTAGGAAACCAGATGAGATTTTTCCTTATTTTTACTTAAAAAATTTTAATTAAAAAAATACAACAGATGTAGGTCCAAATGCAACTTATTCGCAACAAATAAATAAATAAATTTAAAAAATAAAATTAAAAATCAATATGTAAAAAAACATAGGAAGCACCAAATTGTGCTAATATATGCAATTGATTAGAACAATTAATTAGCATAAAATGTAATTAATTTGATTAAATAAATTTGGCAGAAAATACTTCAGTATTAATTCTGATATGACAGCTGTCATAAGCACACACAGCCGCTCACAGCTGACTATGAAAGTTTCTCAATACAGCTGCCAGATTCCTCGCAGTGCATCAGTGTGGAAAATATTCACAGGGTTTTTTTTACTGAGAAATTGTCTAAATTCAGTTTCTGTTAAAAATGCTTTTTAAGTGACTCTTTAAACAATAAACAAGCATCTGAGAGTCAGCTCATACTATTTTAGCAAATCAGAAATCTGACATCTGATTTTTTTTTTTTGAGTGCAGTGTTTTGGATAGAATTTGTGTGGATAAAGTGAGCAAAATGGCAGAAGTTAGCAATACAGTAAAAGGACTTACAAGACTGCATCTTAACGGGTTAGTTCGCCCAAAAATGAAAATTTTCCCATGATTTACTCACTCTCAAGGCATCCTAGGTATATATGACTATCCTCTTTTAGACAAACACAATCGAAGTTATATTAAAAAATATTCTCGCTCTTCCAAGGTTTATAATGGTAGTGAAGGGGGCGTGAGATTTTGAAGCCCAAAAAAGTGCATCCATCCATCATAAAAGTAATCCAAACAGCTCCAGGGGGTTAATAAAGGCCTTCTGAAGCAAAGCGATGGGTTTTTGTAAGAAAAATATCAATTTTTAAAACTTTATAAACTATAATAACTAGCCGGCGGTACGCATCGGGTTACGGTGAAATAGTGACCTCTGACACAACATAGGATGTAGGAGTAGCGTAAGCCCTCTTGCGGTTTAAACAAATAGGGCTGGGCAACAAACTCAAGCTCCTCTTCTCTTATATTGAAATCCTCCGACATTTCTCTTTAAAAACTCTAATTTTAGACTTCTAATTTTGTGACCAGTGTTTTGTTTTGCTCTATTCTCTGCCCTTCTGCGTTCATCAATACATCATGCGTCAGGTCAGGGGTTACTCTTTCGCCGCAAATAGATGTGTATGGCCGTCTGCCGGAAGCTAGTTGTTATAGTTAAAAAAAGTTTTAAATATGGATATTTTTCTTACAAAAACTCATCGCTTTGCTTCAGAAGGCCTTTAGTAACCCCCTGGAGCCATTTGGATTACTTTTATCCCTTTAAAGAGTAAGTATGTAAGTAAATAAATTAAATTAAATTGCCTGGTACCAGAACCTGAAGGCACAAGTCTCTTCTCGCATCTGCTTCAGCATTTACTGCAACTGAACTTTTAACGTATTAGCAACTCAAGGACTTTATGAAAACTGTGCACAGAAACTGTGCCCCTACTAAAGAGCACAACTGCAACTAATTAAAATATCACCAGACCAAAGGAATACATCTCTAATAGGCTTCTCACTTCAATGAAGTGGGATATGAAATGTGCTTCTATTGCCATAGATATGATTATCAGCTTTGATGTATACATCCATACATCTATAACCCGGTAAAACCATTTAATTCAACTGTTTGTTGGTTCAAGTAGTTGTATTGAGGATGAATCATATTGAAATAAGTTTCTAAATGAAGACTGAGGGCCAGTTGTTTGACAGTAACTGCTGATTTTTTGGATAGTGCACAGTATGCATCAGACAGTCTGTGAATGGACTGCAGGCGGTCTGTGGGTGTGAGACCACAAACAACAACAAAAATGTAATTCAGGTCTCTTTGTTCAGACCTTCAAAAAGAGTTCCGATGACTTTGTTGTTACTGTAGACAAAGGGGAGGTGAGAAGTTGTGGTGACAATGACAGCAGTAGTCAGCCTGCACACACTGAAGAGGATGCTTGATAAACTAGTGACGGAACTCGTGTGTGTGTATGTCCGGCCTGGGCACGGCTGGACGATACATGGGTAAACAGGTTCTCAGTCGGGTCCTTGGTGTTGTAGTGACTCTCACAGCAGCAGCTGGTTCCGTGTATTGTTCTGGACGGAGGGAGAAAGCGTCACTGCCGACCGTGTGACATCTCTCTTGGGTTGTCACCCACATGACCTGGAGAGACATCACCTTCCCCTCTCACACATCATTAATCTAAATACATCAGATCTTCTGCCACTGCTTCCAATGAGATGCCATTTCCATTTCCATAGAAACTCGATATAAATACAAAACAAGGAAAGATCATTGAGGTCAAATAGTGAGAGAGTTGAGTAGAAGATCTTTTGCAGCAATGTTAATGAACAAAGATCATTCAAACAGGTAAATCAAATCAAAACGCAATTTAACAGCTTTGTTAAACAAAAGCTGTTTCTCAATATGCGTTCTTATCTGTACTTGTGTTCTTGTGGACTTGTGAAATGTCATCAGTAGCTGCCCAAGTACTGTTCCAATTCAAAGTTCACATCTAGCCAAATACAGTTAAAATCCCCGGATGTGTTCTTGATCCGCCCCTTTTATCAAGGATGCATTGAGAGGTGACTTGTGTGGACATGTATCAGCCAGGTATCCCAGAATGCACAATAACCAGAAAGCATCAATAGTAAAGGAGAAAACCCGTGTAATTTAAACAATCTACTGTTATTATGTCATGATATGTAGTTTTAAGAGTTTTTCAGGTGAGAATGTACTGGTTTAAAGCTCTAATTTGTGGTTTATTGATAAAAATAGCGTCTATTTAAAAAATATGATCTGACGTTGTTAGAGTTGTGAGATCCAGGTGATCACTGGGCCGAGCCCACTGTATCCAGCCGAGAACAGCCCTACCTCGGCTAATCCTTCAGACGTTTGCCTTTGGCTCTGATGTCTCTGTAGTGGTTAAACATGATATAATTCGTCTTTTGTATATCTAACGGGCAATCTTTGGTCTCATGAATCTATAATTTGTTCCCAAATCGTTTTGGCTGAGGGCAAAGTGAAGTTTTATAGCTTTACATATTTAGGCTATTTAACTTCACTGTTGTATCCTTCTAGAGCACTGATTTTGTATGTTTACTTACACTTTTGTAATTGCTATTATTGATCATTAAAACTGGCATTTAACAAAAAGAGATAGTGTTGTGTTTTAAGTTATATTTTATTACAGTGAAGATAATCAGAGTATGCACATATTCATGTTTAATATTTTTAAAATGTAAATGAAAAGAGTCAGGGTTGTGCTTTATATGTCTTTTTGTTATAAATACTATACATGAAGTGAAGATAATGATTGAACGCATTGCCTGACGACCTGAGTGACACTATCAAGTACGTGCTGTGCCATATGCGGAATCACCAGACTTCGCGTACTTGGTATTGAGAAACGCTTAAAGACATTAACCGACAACTCGATATAGAAACACAGGGCAATATATCCCAGAGCAAATGAGCAACCAAACAAGACACAGGTGAAGAACATAATCAGTAACCATAGAAACAATCAGCAACCAAGGAAACTCAGGGAAACAGGAACTAATACAAACTAAAAGTCCATGAAAACAGAAACTAAAATGTGACACATACTTATTGTAAATTATATTATTACAGACAATAATCTAGATTTGCTGTGTTTGACAGAAACCTGGCTAAAACCAGACGATTACATTACTTTAAATGAGTCTAGCCCTCAAGGTTACGAACATCAACACACTCCTCGTCAGAAAGGCAAAGAGGGAGGTGTTGCTGTAATTTATAGTAATATCTTCAGTATTACTCAAAAGTCTTTCAAATATAATTCCTTCGACGTGATGGTGCTTTATGTAACGTTATGTAAGTTGACATTTGTGCTGGTTACTGTATACAGGCCACCAGGGGACCATACAGACTTTATCAAAGAATTTGCTGATTTTCTATCGGAGTTAGTACTGGCTACAAGTCCTTGTTGTTGGTGATTTTAATATCCATGTAGATAATGATAAAGACGCATTGGGATTGGCATTTATAGACATTCTCAACTCTATTGGAGTTAAACAACACGTGTCAGGACCCACTCATTGTCGTAATCATACTTTAGATCTAATATTGTCACATGGAATCGATATTGATGTAGTTGAAATTCTGCAGCAGAGCGATGACATCTCAGATTATTATTTAGTCTCATGTATACTACATTTAGCCAAGGCTGCAAAACCGCCACCCTGCCATAAATGCGGTAGAACCATCACTTCTACCACTAAAGATTGCTTTATAAATAATCTTCCTGATCAGTTTCATCGCCTTAGCATACCAGATAGCTTTGAAGACCTCGATGTTGCAACAGAAACTACTGACTATGTCTTTTCCAGAACATTGGACTCAGTTGCTCCTCTACACTTAAAGAAGATTAAGGAAACTAATCCAACGCCGTGGTACAACGAGCACACTCAGGCCCTTAAGAGAGCTGCCAGAAAAATGGAGCACAAATGGAGCGCAACTGGAAGTATTTCGCATTTCGTGGAGAGAGAGAATGATTGAGTACACAAAGGCCTTAAAAACTGCTAGATCTGCTTATTTCTCAAATCTTTTAGAAGAAAACACAACCCTAGGTATTTATTTGATATAGTGGCTAAATTAACAAGAAATAGAGCTTCAACTTCTGATGTTTCCAAACAGCACAGCAGTAATGACTTTATGAACTTTTTACTTGCAAGATTGACAATATTAGTGAGAAAATTATAACCATGCAACCGTCTACTACAGTATCGCATCAGACAGTGCACTGTAGTGTCCCTGAGGAAAAATTCCATTCATTCGTTGCTTTAGGACAGGAAGAGTTGTCTAAACTTGTTAAATCATCAAAATCAACAACATGTATGTTAGACCCTATACTGACTAAGCTATTGAAAGAGATGCTTCCAGAGGACATAGATCCTCTTCTTAATATTGTTAATTCATCTTTATCACTAGGATACGTACCGAAAACTTTTAAGCTGGTTATTATTAAACCTCTTATTAAAAAACCACAACTTGATCCTAGAGAATTAATCAATTACAGGCCAATCTCGAATCTACCTTTTCTGTCAAAAATACTAGAAAAGGCAGTATCATCGCAACTACATTCCTTCTTGGAAAGAAATGGTATCTGTGAGGATTTCCAGTCAGGATTTAGACCATACCATAGTACTCTCATTAGAGTTACAAATGATTTTTATCATCAGATCGGGGTTGTATCTCTCTATTAGTGTTACTAGATCTCAGTGCTGCTATTGACACTATCGACCACAATTTTCTTTTGAATAGACTTGAAAATTATGTTGGCATTAGTGGAATTGCACTGGCATGGTTCAAATCTTACTTATCTGAACGTTATCAGTTTGTAGTAGTAAATGAAGAGATGTCATATCGATCACAAGTTCAATATGGAGTACCGCAAGGCTCAGTACTAGGACCGTTGCTTTTCACTCTGTACATGCTACCCTTGGGAGATATCATTAGGAAGCATGGCGTTAGTTTTCACTGTTACGCTGATGATACTCAGCTCTATATTTCAGAGCCCTGACGAAACAGTTAGTTCACACGTTCATGACCTCAAGGCTAGATTACCGTAACGCTCTACTGGGTGGTTGTTCCGCTTGCCTGTTAAACAAACTACAGCTGGTCCAAAATACAGCAGCTAGAGAGTTCTTACTAGAACCAGGAAGTATGACCATATTAGCCCCGTTCTGTCAACACTGCATTGGCTCCCTGTTAAACATCGTATAGATTTTAAAATCTTGCTGCTTACTTACAAAGCACTAAATGGTTTAGCCCCCCAGTACCTGAGCGAGCTCTTAATGCATTATAGTCCTTCACATCTATTATGATCTCAGAATTCAGGCCAGTTGATAATACCTAGAATATCAAAAAAAAAACTGCAGGCGGCAGATCCTTTTCCTATTTAGCACCTAAACTTTGGAACAGTCTTCCTATCACTGTTCGGGAAGCAGACACACTCTGTCAGTTTACATCTGTTTAAACTTGCATACATATAACACATTATCTTCTATAATTCAAATCACATCAAATCACACTTCCCATAACACCTGATGTACTCGCTACATCATAAGAAGAATGGCGTCTACGCTAATATTAGTCTCTCTCTGTTTATCCCGAGGTTTGCCGCAGCCTGCCAGATCCAGGCCGTATACAGATGAGATAAAGGACCTGCGCCTAGACATGACGATAATGCAGCCCTGACGTTTCAACTAAATTATCCCCTGCGAAGGCCTCCTTTCCTTTCCTTTCCCTATGTATAGATAAAACGTTATCAAAATTATTCCAGTTCGAAAAGATCCGCGGACACAACTAATTTTTCTGTATTATGCGGACCAGACAAGTAATTTGGCAAATATCACTCTTTTTTTTTTTAAAAAAAGACCAAGCTTCTGCGCACATACACATTCAAACACGCAAACACGTTTTTTTCAGTAGGAAAGGTGTAATTTAAATGGCCCCAATTTTTTACAACGGAAGTGATTCAATCAAAAACCAACTTTAGCTCAATAATAATTTTCCTATTGTCAGCTGCTTTGAAACAATATGTATTGTGAAAAGCACTATATAGATAAAGATGACTTAATACTGTAAGCAACACTTACAATTATTCACAATCTAGTTTGTGCAAAGAAAAGCAAAGAAAATAACATTTCTATCACCACTGACTCATGCTTGACCTGACTGTTTTTCTTTATATTAATATTATAATAAAATAAAAAAGTACAAAGAATCATGATTTTTTTTTTACTGTTTTCAATGTTGATAATAATAATAAATGTTTCTTTAGCAACAAATCAGTATATTAGAATGATTTCTGAAGGATCATGTGACACTGAAGACTGGAGTAATGATGCTGTAAATTCAGCTTTGCCATCACAGGAATAAATTACATTTTAAAATATTAAAATAGAAATGTTATTTTAAATTGTAATAATAATAATAATTCACAATATTACTGTTTTTTTATTTAAATAAATGCAGCCTTGGTGATCATAAGAAATAATCATAAAAAATCTAACCAACCCCAAACTTTTGAACGGAAGCGTTTATATTGATCATCTTTGGTGCTAAATAGCGTGGCCCTGCTTCTAGACCAGCACCAGACCAGATCTAACCAGCATAAACCAGCCTGGACTATCATGGAAAATGCTGATCTAAGCTGGGGTTTATTTTAGCATGGTGTGTGGCCTTGTATATGATTTAACCATGCGCTGCTGGGACAGGCTTATCATGGAAAGATGTCAGTACACATGGGAAAATATGCAACAACCACATAAATAAACACACAAGTCACACAGTACGTTCTTTACGTGACACACCTTTTAACAAGGTACCCAATGCCTCACTTGTTAACTCTCACTTTCTTCCATGAGATGCGTCTTTGCAGCTGTCCAGACTTCTTTAGCTTCTTTTCTCAGCTCCTGTTTCATCCTCTAACGCAAAAATAGGCAAAAACGCCTTGGCTCATAGATAAAGACCTCTGTATGTGCATGCCGGGGGTCTTGTTACTTCACTTAGAGGCTTAACCCCATCATCAAACCCATAGGACCATTAAAGGAGTCTGATGAGAACAATGAAATATTCAAAGCCCTCTTGCCCTGCAAAGGTCAACGTCTGTCTATCAGGACCGACTTAATGGCAATTGTGTTTACAGGCATATCAGATGTATCCCCTCACCCCAAATCTATCAATGGAAGCCTGAATGAAAAGTTCAGAGCTTTCAGGAAGCTGTAAATCATACACGTCACTATCCGTATCTCTCAGGGTAACGGATTATGACTTCATAACTATAGCAGTGCTGGGAGGTACTTTCAGCAACTGAGCGATTTGGGAATATTAGTTTCAATGGTTGCACACGAATGCATTTACAGTGTAAACCAAAACAACTAACACACACAGATGACAGAGAGCTATTCAGGGGAAGTGCACGTGCTGGCAACTTTACACTTTCAGTTCAGTTGCACATGTTAAAGGTGAAGTGTGTAATTTCTACTCATGGATATGCATAAATAATGACTGTGTTCAAGCAGGTTTCCCAAATACTAACCTTGGCTGACTAATCAGATACCATCCAAAAAACTCATGCCATTGGTTGAGTCAATGTTGCTTTGTTTTTGGCCTCCAGCAACAGACTATATATTTTGATAGCGCTAGTTTTTGGTAGAATAAACCTAAAGCCCGGAACACACCAAGCTGACGCCGACGAACTAGTGGCAACGAAAGCAGGCTGCGGGGTTGGCTCACGTTGGCAGCGTCTGGGTCCAAAGTTGCCCTGACACATCAAACCGACACCCGACGGCCAAGTAGCACGTCCGTTCTGCGCCTGCTTAAAAAGAAATGCCTTTCCGTACCAGCTGGTGGCAGTAGCTGAACAGCCAATCAGAATGATCAGATGGCCCGACGACCTCCAACGCCGATTCAACATGTTGAATCAGCTGAAAAAAAGCCGATGAGGACCAACTTTAGCTGACAGTGCGGAACACATTGAGAAAACGTAGTCGGCCGACAAACAATAACGGGCGACCGTTGGCTTGGTGTGTTCCGGGCTTTATGCTGCATGAATACACACTAAAATATTTTTGAAAACTTAAGATTTTCAAAAACATGAGGACAAAAAAATCCTATATTTAACTTTTTTGCTCCTGTAGTTTGTTGTGTGCAGTGTAATGACAAAGACAGCACACCACACACAAACAGATTTTCAACCAGAGTCCTGACTGTGAACACGGGAAATCTCGCAAAATCTCTCGAGACTTTAGAATAAACATGACGGATGATAGGCAGGAAGAAATTGCGTTGATAGTGTTTGGAATGATTTTGGTATGTTTTACAGCACACGTTGTATAAATACTCATGCTGTTGTCACAAATCTACAAGATGATCCTCCATCTCTGCTGACCAATTCCATTTAACTTTGTGCTGCGCCATGACTGTGTTTGTTATGATTCTGTCTTCTGTCAGCTTGCTTTCTGATTGGATATTGTTTCGTTTCACGTGATAATCTCCAGAGCGTGCACACGTTTGTTCTTAGGGTCCCCCCCCACACATCAGGATTTCTGAAAATGTGGAATATTTACGATTCGCAATTGGGGCGCCTCCGACGTTCTAATAAAAAAATCTGATAAGATAATCTGTAGAACCATCAAGATAATCGGGACATTACCTAGGATTGTTGGAAGGGGAGAAATCAGCCCAAAATCAGCCTGATTATCTTGTGGTGTATACCCAGCATTAGAATGGTTTACTTACAGCTGTCTCTGCTGGGATAGTGGTATTTTAATTTTTTTTTTTTTTTTTACACACACATCACCTTTAAGCAAGAAAACCAAAATCATTATTGAAAAGAAGGACATACTCTTAATGTAATTCCAGCCCTCGCATCTTCTTGCTCTGCACATTTGTATTGCTGTGTTAGAAATCACCCCTATACCCTCATTCACTATTCCCTATACCCTAATCACCCCCTATACCCTCATTCACTACTCCCTATACCCTAATCACCCCCTATACCCTCATTCACTATTCCCTATCTCCTAATTACCCCTATACCCTCATTCACTATTCCCTATCCCCTAATCACCCCCTATACCCTCATTCACTATTCCCTATCCCCTAATCACCCCTATACCCTCATTCACTATTCCCTATCCCCTAATCACCCCCTATACCCTCATTCACTATTCCCTATACCCTAATCACCCCCTATACCCTCATTTGAATCTTGGCAAACTGGCAGCTTGTGTAAATGAAAAAATTATCTTGAGCTCTGTCCTGAAAACTAGCATGTATAAACCTTAATTAATCATGATAGTTGACTGGTCATGTGATTTCAACATCAACAACCATGTGTTTGAGGTAACACTAAAAAAAAAAAAAAAAGGGGGTTAAGATATTATGAACTAACAATTAAAATTGTTTAGAGTTTTTAATAACTAATAGTCAATTTGTACATACATTACCATTCAAAATTTGGGGTCAGTAAGATTTTTTAAATGTTTTTTCTTATTCTCACCAAGACTGCATTTATTTGATCAAAAATACCAACCCGATCTCATGGCAATCCGTACCTATTTTACAAGGGGCCAAATTTGTACGATTTCATACGTTTTTTGTTCAATTGTACAAAACATCCAGTGTTAAATTAACACTTCCAGTGTCACCCAGTGTTTATATAATCCGGTGTGAATTATATAAACACTGGCAATGTTTATTTAACACTAACAGTGTTCATTTAACACTGGAGGTTTTACTGTGTACGTATTTTACAAGTTGCCAAATTTATATGAATTTGTACAAATTACCTACCCCTAACCCCACCCATTAAACCTAACCGTCACTGGCAAATCGTATGAATTCATATGAGTGAGGTCGAACGAATTCCTACGAATTAACCACCTTGTAAAATATGTACAAATTGGTCGTAAGATAGCGTTAAAAATACAGTAAAAAAAAAAAAAAAAAATTATGAAATGTTATATTCCTGTGATTAATTTTCAGCATCATTACTCCAGTCTTCATTGTCAAATGATCCTTCAGAAATCATTCTAATATACTGATTTGGTATTCAAGTAACGTTTTGTATTATTAATGTTGAAAAAAGTTGTGCTTCTTGTTATTTCTGTAGACCATGATACATTATTTTCAGGATTCCTAATATAGAAAGTTAAAAAGAACAGCATTTATTTAAAAAATTTAATTTTTGGTAACATTATAAATGTCTTTATTGTCATTTTTTTTTAAATGTAATGGATCCTTGCAGAATAAAAAAGCATTCGTTTATTTAAAATAAAAATAGTAGTATAGACCTACTAATACATATTTGACATATCAAGTTGTTTAAAATAACATCAGTTAATTTATTTGTAAAATTTGTAGAATTAAAATGAACTGTTACTAACTTTACCCAAGCTAGAAATGCAAGCGATGGCAGCTAAACACTTCATGAGCATTCAGCTAAAATGGGATATATTCACAGAATATGATCGCCTTGGCCCATAAAATGGAAACTACAAAGACACAAACAAATGGAAATGAACATGATCTCATACAAGCATTACTAACCCTCATTACTCTCTATTTCAAACTAGGCCTCTCTTCTATCTCTTCACTGTACAGCTTGGGTTTTAGCACATGCCTCAGCAAATTGTGTTGCGTTGTCTTGAGTTACATGGAGCACAAGTCGATGGAAAGAATACGAGATGAAGACATTTGATACAAAAGAGCCGCTCGGAAAGAAATCTTGCGATCATGCCAATGGACCTGTGAGCTCCACTAACTAAAGACATAAAGAAATTTCTTATCCGGTGTGTGTGTGTGTGTGTGTATGTGTGGAATTCTCATGGCAGGAATAATTTCACACCAACTCCTGGCCTGACGTTTCTGACTTCCCCCCACCTCTCCCAGTTTCCGCAGAGGTCTTTTTTAAAAAGCTTTTTGCTTCCTAAAAGCACCGCAGACCGCATGGGAAATTCCTCTCCTTTTCCCTCCATACAGGGGCCTAACCGCGTCCAGTCAATAAAATGAAATCCTCTCTCTTTTTTCCTCTCAACACACACACTTTGTAAACACACTTCTCATTCATTCATTCATTCCACTGCGCAAACACATAAAGACCATCTCATTGAAACATAAGGCACTTTTCTCAAACAGGGTACAAGTTGTGGTTGCATTCATTTTTTAATAGGGTACAAGATGTAATCAGATTCATTTTGTATTATTTTAAGCAACAGAGGCACAAATCTCATTTGGTTTATATAACAGATAAACATTTATCTAACAGGATTAATCTATTATATTAGTTTTAAACACATTGAATGCCTGTATCACACCATAAAATGGTGATTTTGCCCTGTGCAACTTCTTGACCTTCTCGACTCTGCAGCAATTAAAATCATAAAGTAACATCATAATTTGGACATAATCTGTTAAATTGACATTCAATTCATATATATATATATATATATATGTGTGTGTGTGTGTCTGTGTGTATATTGCACCCCATTCATGGAAAGGTCACTCATTAGGTTCTTGGTGACTCTCTCACTCTCATTCCTTCCCTTATTTTGTCATTAGATGCATATCCTTTCCACACCCCGTCCACCTTTGTCTATATATCGTAATAATAACTTCTTGTTCCGTTGTTCTAGTTTGCTCTCTTTGTTTACTTTCTTTCTGATGAAGCACTATTATTGTGTTGGTGTCAAGACTTCTGACCCAACTGAGGCTTGATGTAGGAGAAAGAACAGGCATGATAACATTAAGGACAAGTTGTTGTTGTTGTTTTTGGTACTAGATGAGAAATTGTTGTCACAGAGCAGTGTTGCAGTTTGTAAGTATCTCTGTAATAAGAGCCATTGCTTGAAAGCCAAAGCACTTAACAACCACAGCACAACTGATACGTTCATAAAGCCTCCAAATATTTCGTAATGGGTTGAGGGAATATAACAACAACACATTTGGATTTGGATCCATGCCTTGTGGGTTTTAAATCCACCAGGATGGTTAGAAAATCTTAGCTTCGTGATCGGAGAAACCTGTTACGTGATACTGCATCAAGGAGGGAGTTAACAACAGACAGACTACATGAATATCCAAGACATTTGGATCTTTCCGTGTCAACTTTTGCACTCTTCTTAAAACCTCTCCTTGACCTGTTCGCACATAAGCAAAGTATACTTTTGGCTTAAAGGGATAGTTCACCCAAAAATGAAAATTCTGAAAAACTATCACTTTAAGATAAGTGCCTAAACAGTCAAATAGCCTAAACACAAATATGTCGAAATGCCATTTTAGTAAGTATCTTCGCAAACACAGTTGGTTATGTCTTAAGTGAACGTAAACACTGAGAAAGAGCGTGTATGTAACAGTATATTGGATCTGTGCATTAGCTCTTAAAGTGACAGCAGCCTAATAAATCTGTTGCTGTCATTATTGTTAATCAAACAACAAAAGACAAAGATAAAATCACTTACTGTTCCTGAATGAATAAACTGAAGTTTTAATAAGGATTAGTGCATATTAGTGTACATAATGTACTGTAATGTATACAGTAGTGTTATTTTACATTTGATTAACTATTTTAACTGTTTTAAGGACTTTTACTTACATTAATTAACCTATTATTAGTTTTCGCTGAAGTATTGATAATTGTGAAATTTCAAATTACTTATATCATGAAATAAGACTTTGATCATATCACCCACCAAAAATCGTGTTAAAGGGTTAGTTCACCCAAAAATTAAATGTTATGTCATTAAGTACTCACCCTCATGTCGTTCCAAACCTGTAAGACCTTCGTTCATCTTCGGAACACAAATTAAGATATTTTTGATGAAATCCGAGAGGTTTTTTTTATCCTCCATAGAAAGCAACAAAATTACCACATTCAAGGTCTAGAAAAGTAGTAAAACGTGACTACAGTGCTTCAACCTTAATGTTATGAAGCAACAAGAATACTTTTTGTGTGCAAAAACAAAAAAATAACGACTTTATTCAACAAATTTGACTTTCCCCTGTCAAATAGCGTAGGAGAATGGCAGAGAAAGACTAATTTGTTGAATAAAGTTATTATTTTTTATTTGTTTTATTATTTTTAAAAAGTATTCTCGTTACTTTTCTGGACCTTGAATGTGGTAATTAAATTGCTTTTGTTGCTTTCTACTTCAAGGATTTCATCAAAAATATCTTTCCGAAGATGAATGAAGGTCTTACGACATAATGACAGAAATTTCATTTTTGGGTGAACTAACCCTTTAGATAATCGTGATTTCAATTTTGAGCAAAATAATTGTGATTATGACTTTTGCCATAATTCAGCAGCCCTAAAGGCCTTTGCACACTGAGTCCGAAATTTTCAAATGCGTTTTTTCGTATTCGTGATCCTAAAATTTGTCACGCACAGAGACCTTGCACACTGAGTCCGATGCGTATTAATGAATCCGTTGTGAAAATATTCGCAAAACAACACAAAATGGAGTCTTCAAGCAGTGAGCATGATTTAGTTGTCCTCTCTCTTCTTAAAAAGAGAAAAAGAAAGAGGAAATATTTGGTCCATCTAATCCCGAGATTGCGTAAATAGGAAGGAGAGTTCCACCTCATCAAGGAGCTGCGTGATTATCTCAAGCGTTTCAAAGTTTACTTCAGGATGTCAGTGGCTCAGTTTGATACTTTGCTAGCGATCTGTCTTTATATTCTGTCTCTTTGTATTCCGCACGTTGTTTATCATACAGTGCTACTGCTTTGTGCTGTAGACGACATGGATCAACTTGTCAGATGGCATTCGGGATTTTGGCGTTCGCTTGTACAGTGGCTCTGAATTGTCAAAACGTCTCTCAAAATGCGTGCCACGGATGCGAAAAACTCAGAAAATCGAACCAAATCCTAATTTTTTTATGATGGACGAAAGTTTCAGAGGCAGTGTGTAAACGTGATTGACACAACGTGAGGTCGTATTTATTTTTTAATGTGTGAACATTTCGGACACAAATTTTGGACTCAGTGTGCAAAGACCTTAGTTCTGAATGAATTGATTCACTGAAAAAAATCGGACTGAAAATAATTTGTTCATTCTCTAGACATTGCTATAGCTTTCATAAAATCTCTAACACATCACTGCAAGATAGAGTGGATGTAAAGAAGATTTTCAGTAAACAATTACTTAAATTTAAGTAAGTTTTTCTCATTGAATATCCTGTTTTACACTTATAATTGTATATTACAATTCATCAAAAACAACCTGGGACAACCTGTCACTCACATGAGATCGCAGCAATTGCAAAGGACAACGATCCGATCGAATCCCGATGGACAACATCAAGTCCCGCCCTATATTTCTTGCTCAAGAAGCCATTTCACTTGGATATACGTCATGAGAAGAACAGACTATTGCAACTTCTGTTTCATGCCGACTTTAAATAACCCAACTTATTTGTTGGTTATTTGTTGTTACAATTAGTGAGTCATCAGACAGCCAATGAGAAAAAACAAATAACTCATTTATAATAATAACACTGTTATTGCACAATCGGTAATACACAATCCTCTGTAGAGGCACACAAAGCCACAAAGCTCTTCCATCATCAACCTGCCCCAAACCATCATGTGCCCCAGTGCACCGATGGGCTATGCATTGCAGGAGCTTTTAGCAAGGGATCATGTAAAGATCCCCTGCATATTTGAACAGCCCCTTACTATGCAATGTGCATATTAGTGTCTGTTTGCTGTGCACAGCTTATGACGCATATATTTTTTGTACCAGTCCAGTTCGTCTGCTTGAAGGGGCGTGTATTCAGACAGACATGGACAGCTGCACTACCAGGATGGCATACATAAGCACTGAATGGCACAATGATTTGGCACACATGCATCATCACGTACACCTAGTAATCATAATGGACACCCTTATGAGAGAGAGAAACAGGTCATATGCCAAGGCTGGACAAAAGAATCTGATGGGTAGGTACACCAACCTCTGTGCCAGAAAATATCCATCAGTGGCGTTCTAAGTCAATATGAGGGCAGTTGCAGAAAGGGACAGGAAGAGAGGGAAAGAGTTGGCATGGATAGACGTCAAGGCCTAACTAGGGCCTTGATGGTCCCAAGGCTTATTTCCTTCATTATCCCAATTACAGATCAATCCTTTCATCAAGAAGTGCAGTAGGGCACATTGGAAGCTCCCAAAGGAAACGGTTTGGGGCTGATCCAAGAACAAGCTTTCATTTTGCTCTGTTACATCAGCTGGCTTATTTCAGCTAATAATTGTGTAATGATATCACATGTTTTACGAGCTGTAATCGGTGGCCAAACTGCCCAAAATGACAAGGATCAAGCCTTGTGGTTTGACTGTGTGAGCAAGCCAAAAAAACATTCATAAATGTATGCGTCTCTGTGTGTAAATTTCAGCAAATGCACCTGCTGCAGCTGCTGCAAAAAAGATCTGCCGGTCCTGTTCATCAAGACTGCATCAGCCACAGCAGAAAGACCAGCAGAATAAAGAGTCTAGACCAGTGGTTCCCAACCTTTTTTATGTCAAGGCCCCCCTCCTCTCCGAATCAATACTGCAAGGTCCACCTCCCCCCACCCCTTTAGAGAAGAAACTCAAGAAAACCTTCAGTTATTTTTTGCAAACATACTGTGCAAACATTCTTTACAACTTAAAAGTACTTACTCTTCTCAGTTATACAGTAACTTAAACAAATAAGAACAAGTCAACCTGCCATACCAAACAAGACCACAGGAAGATACCAAAGGACTGAATTTAAATACTATGCGGATCCATTTAAAATTATTAAACGCATATAACACCACCTCTCAAACTTCTCCAAAACATGCTTGTTCGGCGAGCATCCATTATAAAACACTCACAGTATTAATTTTGACAACTACGCGAATATATTGAACTGGTTTCATGCAGAAATACAATATTATAGCGATCAGTGAGTCGAGAGCACACGTGCGTTTTGTTTGCGCATAATAACGGACTCGCGCATGCCTTATGAACGACTCCTGTATGTCACTGTAATCATCTTTACCTTCATTACAATCGTCATCCATCAAAACAATTTTCAGTGTCGCTAAGTTTGAGGGTTTTGAGCCACCATTCAGTCTGTATTTCACAGCAGCACGATGAGAAACGGCCTGGGCTGAACCGAAACAGTCGCAGAATACGTACGAGAGAGGTGGTGCCTTGTTTTAAATGTATTTTTTTTTTTAAATTCATTTAATTTAGCTTTTTTTAATGTAACGTATTATTATTAGTAATTATAGTAATTATATTAATATATTTAAATTAATTTTAAGGTATCTCGCGGCCCACCTGGAGGATCACTGAGGAGCCCTAGTGGGCCGCGGCCCATAGGTTGAAAATATTAATATATTTATTTTATATTATATTTTTAAATGCTCACCATTTATTTGATCAAAATACAGTAAATCAGTAATATTGTGAAATATTATTGCAATTTAAAATAGCTGTTTTCCTTTTTAATATATATATTTAAAAAATAGTGTGTCACATGATCCTTCAGAAATCATTCTAATATTCTAAATACGCTGGTCAAGAAACATTTCTTATTATTATCAATGTTGAAAACAGTTGTGCTGCCTAATATTTTTTGTTTGTTTGTTTTTTGTGTAAACTGTGATATTTAACACACACAGACACACACACACACATATATATATGTGTGTGTGTGTGTGTGTATATATATATATATATATTATTATTATTGTAAAAGTCTTTACTGTCACTTTTGATCAATTTAATGCGTCCTTGCTGTAGAAAGTATTAAAAGTATTATTTAAAAAAGAAATTGGCATAAAAAACAACAATAGTAATTGTGATTATTAGTTAAATATTCATAATGCATATGCAGTCTAATGATTATTTACCACAGCTATTAGTGTTTCAAATAGAAGAAATAAAATATCTTAAAAATAACTAGTAACAAGTTTTTCATTATAAAAAAAAAAAAAAAGATCTGCATGTGTCATTAAAAAAGTGACATTAAAAATGCTCATGTGATTGGCTCAAAAAACCCTATGGAGCTGATAGTATCTCTCAAATTATTCTCAGTTGTCATTTGTGACTAGTGAAACTGTTATATCTTTCAAACAGATTATTTTACACCTCTTTCCTTCTCGTTGTTGTTTATGGCATCCTAAGCTGAGACAGGAAACAGTTTTTGTGAACAGGATGCCCCCTAAACACCACACTCCCTCTCAGCAAATAACTTTAACACTTTGCCTTCCCGTAGCCAAACACAACCACCACGCACACTTCCCTTCACACGGGCCTTTCTTATGCAGAAAAAAAAAAAGGCATAGGTAGGAAAAGCCTCCATGCATTTAGACATAATTAACCCAAACTCTATTGGTTCAGGTCCTGAATCACTGGATTCGGTAAAAATAGAACGCAAACAACAACACGTAAGTCAACTGTAGACTATATCATCGCCACATACTGTTATGATGACTGATGCTACATCCCGCTTTCTCTTTGAACACAGACAGAAGGAAGTCTCTTGCAGTAAGAACCTAGTAGGAAGTCCGTGTAAACGTGCGGTAATGCCTCACTTTATCGCCACAAGGAAATGATGGTGTTATTCTTTCACCTTATTTGCCAATTTTAGAAAGCAGTTTTACAGCATGAAGCATTTTTTCCACAAAAGGAAGGGCTTTGATTCCAGTAAAAAGGCCACTTACTCAGACTATCATTAAGAGCAAAGGATATGCACACACACACTCACTCACTATTTATCTCTCTGATGGCTTTTTTCTCCTTCCCTCTTTCTCACACACAAACACACACTCTATTCATTGTCTTTCCCCTAAGGTAGAATGAATGAAATACGAGGTGAATGGGAGAGAATTGATGAAACCCAATCTGAGAAGACAAGACCACCCACTCTTCTTTTACCATCGTCCCCACCGTATCCTAATTCAGGTCATTCCCACTTTTTGCTCAGGAGGCATGAATTATCAAACACACAGATCCACACACACATACACGCACAAACACCCCGAAGGGAGGGGAGGGTGGTGTTGTAACAGGATGTTGTTTGAGCGCCATATCCTGTTTTTTCCCTTTTCCCAACGAGCAACGACACTGCAGGTGCAACATGGTGATCACCCCACTGTTTTAGCCCCCCTCCTTTTTTCCCTCTTCCGAACTCATCTCCCTCCACCATGTGAACGCTCTTTATCAACAAAACACATAAATCTTCTGCTATTTCTAGCACAAACTCACACTGAATCTGTACACAAGGTCTTCATATGAATTTGACAGTGAATTTTTCCCATTCATTTTGTCAATGGCAGTGTTGTTATTGTAAACAAAAACTAATGTAATTATTTAATTTAACTGAAATAAATAATTTTAGTTTTTCATGCATTGTATATACATTTTTATATATTTTCTTTCTGCATAAACATGAAAATGCAACTAGAATTAAAAAAATTACAATAACAGCTAATTTTTTTTAAAATCTTCAAAGAACAGTGCTATCAAACAGCTGTGAGATGCTATATATTATTAGTTACTATATAGTAACTAATAAATATTTCAATAGTTTTTTCATTCGAATATTTATTAGGTACAAAAACATATTTTAAGTTAATTACAAAACATTCAGATATTACATAAGGACCTGGTTTCACAGACAGGGTTTAGATTAAACCAGGATTACGCCTTAGTTCAATTAGGACATTTAATGGGATAGTTCACCCAAAAATGAAAATTACCTCATGATTTACTCACCCTCAAGCCTTTCAAGGTGTATATGTCTTTGTTCTTTCAGACGAATACAATCTGAGATATATTTAAAAATATCCTGGTTCTTCCTAGCTATACTGCATAATGGCAGTGAAAGGGGGACCCGAAGCCAAAAAAAGCTCCACGGCTCCAGGGGGTTAATAAAGACCTTCTGAAGCGAAGCGATGCGTTTTTGTAAGAGAAATATCTATATTTAAAACTATAATCTAAAATAAAAAGCTTCCGGCAGAGTAACCCGTGACGCGATGTATGACGTAGGATGTAGGAGTAGCGTAAGCTTAGAAGCCTCGTGATTTAAACAAATAGGGCTGTGCAACTCAAGCTCCTCTTCTCTTATATCGAAATCCTCCAAAATTTCTCTTTAAAATTTCTCATTTTAGACTTCTAATTCATGACCAGTGTTTTGTTTTGCTCTATTCTCTGCACTTTTGTGTTCGTCATTACGTCATGTGTCAGGTCCTGGGTTACTCTTTCGCCGTAAATCGATGAGTAAGCTAGTTATTATAGTTAATAAAGCTTTAAAAAAGGTTTTTTTTTTTTTTTTTTACAAAAACCCTGAAGCTTCATTTCAGAAGGCCTTTATTAACCCCCCCGGAGCCGTGTGGAGTACTTTTTCGATGGATGGATGCAACTATATTTGCTTCAAAATCACGCCCCCCATTCACTACCATTATAAGGCTTGGAAGAGCCAGGATATTTTTTAAATATATCTCCAATTGTGTTGGTCTAAAAGAAGATATCATATACACCTAGGATGGCTTGAGGGTAAGTAAATCATGGGATCATTTTTGGGTGAACTAACCCTTTAAGTAGCTTTTATAAACACCTTATAAAAAAAACATTGCATATTAAGACAAAACAATGGCACATATTTTAAGATATGTCAGTGCATGTTGCTTTCAGTTAAAACAGCTCAAACATGCATTTTAGTCTGGGACTAGGCTTAAGCCTTGTGTGTGAAACCGGGGGCAGTAGTTTGAGAGTGTAAGGGGAACGACTTGTCAATGCTTCTTGAGAGTGAGTGGTTTCTGCTGAGCTCTGGTTTAGTACTTTACAATTATTTGCTATTAAAAACAACAACAAAAAAAGCATATCATCATTTAATCTCAAAGCTCATGGTAGATCTATTATAAAAGGTTTATACAATATTGTTAGATGGAGAAAATGATATGGGATATTTACATTCAGAGTCTGACTGTTGCACTTTATTAGGTTGTGCATGCTTTTACGTATGTCCAACATGTAAATTAGTCATGCAAGTTTTTCCGTGACTGGCTGTTACCTTATGTAAGGTCCTTATGTCATATATCTTTTGTACAAATATTAAAAATAGCTGCTGAGTTTTTCTTTAACAATGTCCCATAAGCATAAGTCTCATAAGCCCCCTGGCCTCTCTCAACATGCTTTTCTGTTTGAGCGGTCTGGCATGAGAACCGGACAGTTTGATATAAAGGTCTGCAGAGACCTTGTGTCTCGGGTCAACAGGTCTTTTGTACTGCAATCAATTTACAGTGTCTTGCCTGAAAAGCAGCAACGGATGTAAAATGTGCATTAAAACCGGTCCCACAAAGCACCCTGCTCTGGATTACGTAAAGACATAAATATCTGAAAAAAGTACAAGTTCAGCTCAGGTAGATGGCTTTAATGAACACAAAAGTTTAAAGAAGACCACCTCCCCCCATTTCCTCATGAAAACGAGGGGAGGAAAAAAAGCGAGTGAGAGCTGCACTTCATTACAAATCATTCTCCCGTTTTTAAGTGCAATCATAACAGTTTCCATGACATCATCAGCTGTCAGTATGGGAAGCCGGTCCTTTATATTGTGAAACCCAAACCAGGGCACAGAGAGGAAACCAGCCCCCTCACGCAACGAGAAGTCCCATTGAGGAACACACTCACAATGATGAATGTTACACATGTGTGTAAAGGTGTGAGTGTATGCACAAAGCCATGGAATAGCATTAATAATTAAGAAAATTCAAACACGGCCACTCACAGGCCACTGCATACATTGCAACAACCGGCTATTAAACTTGGGGAGATGGTATGACCAAAATTTCTTGACACGATAAAAATATATAACACAATATAGTTATTTTTTACAGGAAATGTTTTATTTATTACATAGCTGTGTAGTAATGTCTATATTTCCATACTTCAGTGACTTGAATGATTTAAAAATGGGACTTTTTCTAAAATTTGGACCGTACACATTTGGAAAAAATTGGAACAGACACAAACCAAAATGTAAGATTAATCATGACAAATAAATAATAAGTCTCATACTAGTGCAAAACAGCTTCATATAGCCAGATAAGCCATAAAATAGCATATCCTAGTATATACACATTTGTGGTATATTAATACATCAAATAGCAATATTTCTTGGTAACTGTACATAAAGTTCTGTATTGTGCCCACTGCACTGTAAAAATTATTAACTCAATATATAGATTTTTTTTTTTTTTTTTTTTTTTTGAGTAATCCCAAAAGTTGAGACAACTATTATTTATTTGTCAATTTAAATACAATTGGAAATTGTCAAATCAATTGGATAAACACAGTAAATTAAGATTAGTTTAATGCACATAGGTTCTGGAAGTATTTTTCCCATTCATTTTTCCTATAAGAAGTCTTCGTCAAAGAGTTTTAAGAGTTATAATTGTGCTGTAAAACTGAAAACTGCTTACAGAATTGAAATTTCTAATGCATATTCACAAATGTCACCTTTCATCCACAGAACTGGTGTCCAGAGCATATTTTAACACTTCCTCTGGACATCTTGTGTTTATGACCCCTCAAATCCGTGAATTCTCATAAGTAAGAGGAAACAAGTTGATGTTTCAGTGCCAAGTGGGTAAACAGAAAAAAAACTCTATACACACTTGGCTGAATTTGTTTCTTTTTATCGAAGTGTCCATCACTGAATAGTTCTTCTTTGACCTTTAGCTGGATTTAATTGAGAAAGTGTGTGAAGAAACATCTGATGAGATCTTGAAGGGGCATTGAAGTATGCTACAAATACCTCCTCTATCCAAACGGGACATTATTTAGCTTGAGATCATAGGGGGGATCATGGGGATCTGCGTCAAAGCAAACACAGTGTATCAAAGCAGGTGTCTGTAAATGTCCCGTTATATCATGTCACACACACAAGGGCCACAGGAATTCATCTTTTCTCACTCCCCTCGCTTCCCTTCTGGGTTTCTGGACAGACAGGCTTTAATTTTGGCATGTTTTGTCTGTCGTCTCTGCTGTTTTTGGCTGTCTATATTATGTGTAATACGCTCAAGTTCAATGAGTTCATGTGGCCGCCTTACCGTATACACTAGTGCACAATGCTACGTGACTACAGCCTAAACCCCATTCTGCTAAAATAAAGTCTGTCAAAGCCCAAGCTTTTGATTAAACACTGGAGCCCAGCCATGTGTCAAATGTCCCCTATTGAAGCCCACATCTCTCAAAGTGTTTTTCTTTATAGGATGAGAACAAAAAAAAGCATTTACAAAGTGTAAAATCCTTTTTTATTGAGCCCTTTCACAAAATCAGTCACGGCTATCTAAAATATTCACACAAATCCATTAAGCAGTGCAGACAAGCAAAAACACACATCCATAAAATCATTATGTCAACACCAGTTCTTTAGAGATGTAAAACACTTCAAATGTTATGCTGCCTGCCTTATTTCTCATTGCGGCGCTCTTATTCATGGGTAAAATTAAGTCAAAGCTTCCATTTCATTCCCAGAACCTGCTGAATTAATGGCAACTGTCCTCAGCTGCAGAGGAGCATTGCAAAAATAAAGAAATAAATAAACATGGGTAAAATGAGGATAAAAAGGCTGACAAAAAGGCCCCAAAGTCCTCAAGCAAAAAACTCACTTTTCTCTTTTTATTCTCTTTTTACAAAGAAAAATCTGTTAAAAAAACAAACACACTGTGCATTTACTGCCGAGTTCAACACACCGTAAACAAACATTTTCTAAACAAAAGTAGAAGAGCACTGAACAGTAACTAAGTTAAAGGGATAGTTCACCCAAAATATCATTTATTCACCCTCATGTCAATTTAAAACTGTAAGACTTTCTTTGTTCTGCTGAAGAAAAAAGAAGAAAAGTTGCCTAAACAACATTGGATTCCACTGACTTCCACTGTATGGACCAAAAAAAAAAAATTCAAAATATCTTATTTGCATTCTGTTGAAGTAAGAAAGCCATCCAGGTTCATGAACGACATGAGTAAATGGTCACAGAATTTTAAATTTTTGTTTGACTATCCCTTTAACTTGAGAAGTCCAGTTAATTTTAGTGAATCATTTTGTTTGGTTCATGTAAATCATGAGAATGATTTAGGCCCTACATAAAAAAGTATTGTTATTAAATAAAATTATAACTATATGTTAATTAAAGTAAAGCTGAAGTAAAATAAAATATAAATAATAGATGAAAACATAAGACTTAAAAATTAACTTTTAAATTGATAAAACAGAAATAAAAATAAATTAAAGCTAAATAAAAAATATAAAAAACAATAAAAATGTTAAAAGCACAATAACAAACTAAAATGAAAATGAGAACTGACAATATATAAATAAAAGCTAATTCAAAATATTAATAAATACTATAATACTATATAAATATTACTAAAATAACACTGACATAAAAGTCCCAGCAAGGCGTTTTACGTTGCTCATCACTGTTTACAATTCATTAAAGAATTGAACATGCTTTCTTAAAAATATATACATTATTTTTGGTATAAATTTCTTTTAAAGCTGCAGTCCGCAAGTTTTGCCTCTTTGTCGCCATCTCTGTTCGAAACCTGCAATTGTAGTTGTTTGCAGAATTATCATCTTTACATGGGTTGTGCATCGGCATGGCTCCTCAGCGCGGATGAATCTAGTGCTTTGAGGAGAATGTGTGGCTGTCAGTCACTGCACCTGTGGATGCTGTACAGGTACTTCGGAATCACAGATTGTAGTCTTGGAAGTAAATGTCATCTGGACAAGTAAGTAACAAATCTGCCACTTTTGTTCTGACCAGCTGAGAAAAAAAAAAAAGCATTACAATAAATCGCGCTGCCAATGGTGATTAAATATAACGATCGCTTAGCTCATATCACATCAAACTGTGCAAATTATTATTACTGTTATACTTTGTTCTCAAATTGTTAACGTTAACAACATCAGCATTGCGTGACTATGTGTATTTAGTGTGTATTAGCGCTACCTGTAGATTTCAATTTCTGTACAGTCTAATCTCTAGTTGTCTATTTGTCATACCATATAATCCAGCACCAATAAGACAAGTTTAATTATTCCAGTTGCTGTGAGAAAAGGCTATAAATGATCCACCACCTGCAGCATCCTCACATGATTTAGCCTACTAGCTGGGACTTGTTCTTCATGTAAACAGACGTGACGTAATGATGCAAAGACGAATGGCGGCAAGCTCGAATTTCCCGCTAAAACCTACCAGTACCACGCGAATTAGAAAACATTATTACAAGCTTACCGTTGTGAATTGGGTTAAAGTAAGGAGATAGTTTTGAACACTGGCTGGTTATGTACTTGCTCAAAAATGGATTTGGGATCATTTTTAACCAAAAAAAGTTACGGACTGCAGCTTTAAGTTTACTGTATTTGAGATGCCCATTATTTTTGTACAACATAAATACTGCTCTGATTAAAAAATAAATTATACCAACAGATAAAAATATTAAAAATGATACTACATCTTTAAACTTAAATGTAGTTATTGTAGCTACTGTTTGACTGTAATTTTACTTTAAATTAGGAGCAGCTTGTACATTGGGAATGTCAAAGTGGTTCTCCAACACTCTATGACAGTTAAGACAGATTTGACTACATATTTGAACTTTAAAGACCTGTAGCCTTTTCAGATTTGGATAAAACAGAAACCTACAAGACGCACCGCCCACCACCCCAGATTTTCCCACTGATCTAGGCTATATATATGATATTTCATGACATGTCATTTATATAGATCCGTGGATTTTTCCCCATCGGGTTTTTACAGCATCGGAACAGGAACAGACATGTCCTCACATTTCCTTGAATTCTTTATCTGTGGAGATTCATTGGATCAGTCACGTCAACGTGCACACAAAGTTTTGTGATTAATTACAACCATATTCTCATATTCTAGTAAGAGGAGATTAAATCATCTGATTCATTCTTTCTGAGAGCACTTGGTTAAAGCAAAACACAACAGAGCGAAACGTCAGCAACAGCTCCCAGGGCACGTTTTTCATTGTATTGTACAGGTGACATGTTCACAAAACATGAGTTTAGTCAGCATGTGGGTATCATGACAGAGCTGGCAAATAGAGAATACTCACATGGAAAGCTGTAACCATTTAATTAACAATCAGACAAACACACACCTCCTTGAGATGCAATTTTTTGACACCTACAGTGTGATCCGTGGCTCGCCATTTTCCTGCCATAGACCAGAGGAGAAAAAGAATAGACAAACCACAGAATAAAGGGTCAAACACAAAGCATAATAATAATAATATGACCTCCTACTGTGGATATCTCATGAAATAATTTTCTGCATCTCTTATGATGATGCACTGATTAATAAAGGATATATACAACCGGCCCTTGAAACAACATAATGGTTCAATTTATAGTGGAAAAATGTTCTTTATATTTTTAAAATCACTGAAAGGTTCTTCTTTGGCATCGTTGTGAAAACTTAGTTTTAGAACATGGGCGTAACGTTAGCTTAACATCTGAGGCTGGGGGTGTCCAGACCGAGCCAGTCGCTTTGGTCAGTCACAATTTTAATCACATCTTAGCTTTTCTATAGTAAGCCTACGTATTCAAAAACCGTGTAACTCCACATATAATAATATTGAAGTGATTTTACTATGACTACAGAAGGCAGAAATCGCTTTCTCATGGCATGATGGCAACCAGATAAATCGCACGAGGATT
Source organism: Elopichthys bambusa (assembly GCA_037101425.1). Classification (NCBI taxonomy): domain Eukaryota; kingdom Metazoa; phylum Chordata; class Actinopteri; order Cypriniformes; family Xenocyprididae; genus Elopichthys; species Elopichthys bambusa. Next base: position 7,142,760 of record CM074449.1, read on the forward strand.
TCTTAAGGTTATGCCATGCTAAACTTAGCAATAAAAACGTTGAAAAATGCACTATAAACACGATATTTTAAAAGTAGCGTTTTATTAAGCAAATAAACGAGTGAAAAAGTACTAACCCTCTGCTTTAAAACAGTTAAAATCTGTATTTTGGCTACTATATAGTCAGTAAATTCCGTGTAATCAGTGTAAACTCAGAGCCTGATATCTACCGTGTAATACCGTTGTATTTAACAACGGTTTGCATTAAGGGCTGCATGCTTTATATATACATATATATATATATAAAACGTCCCTATTATATTACAGATAACCAGCCAATCAGAAAAGTTCAATCTGTCAGTCATTCTGCATGTTCAGGTTTGCCGCCATTGGAGGGCGTGTACGGTTGAAACAGCTGAAAACGCTTACAGAACCTTTAAGCAAATCTCAAAAGCCATATATTTTGCATTTCCCACCCTTGAAAAATACTTGTATGGGATCGGACAACCTGTGATGGGAACTGCCTGAGAGAAGAGAGTGAGATGTTCTTTGTAGGACATCATGAGATGGGTTCTCAGTCCAACTTCTTGTCACATCAACTCAACGAATGGAAAATATATCGGTGTGACAACAGGGCATTCTGGGCTGGCAAGTCATAAGACCAAAAAAATCTCAATTTTTCTTCTGTGTGGGATAGAGATGGTGAGAGAGCAAAACGGTTTCAAATATGTATAATAATGAGAAATGTTTCTTGAGCCCCAAATCAGCATGTAAGAATGATTTCTGAAGGATCACATGACACCGGAGTTGGCCTAATGATGCTGAAAATTCAGCTTTTCCATCACAGAAATAAACTAGAAAAAGTTAAAAATGTAAATTGCAATAATATTTCCTAACATTACTGATTAAATGCAGCCTTGGGGAACATAAGAAACTTCTTTCAAAAAAAATAAAGTTACATATTTGTTGATTATTTAAAAAGATCTATATTAACACACTGAAACAGTTGGCATCACTTTTAAAGCAGTCTATATAAATAACTATTATTCCTTTTTTAAACATGTATATGAAGGTTACAAATGACACCTGTTTATAGAAAGATCATCAACTGAACAAAGAAGATAATAGTGACAAGAAACTGGTAAAATAGCACTCAAAGGTAAAAGAAAATAGGCTAAAATGATAAATGAATTGAATGGTGTAGAAAAAAAAAAAGACATCTCTTATTCCACCAGATATGAAAAATATCTTTTTTTAAAGGGCTTGTGCTGAATATCACTTGTACTGTCATCTCATGGTCATGTCCACTCTCTAATGTCGAATGTTATAACATATGATGGCTGGGAACATTCATTTGGATGAATGAGGCAGACGGCGTGGAGAAATTTGGGTGGCATCCAGCGGTCATCTTTTTGAGGAAGAACACTTGAAGACAGAAACTTCCAGAAAAGTCTGTAAACTGTAAAGTCAGTTCTTACATGTTTCAGGAGTTCATTAACATGCTTGTTTTTGCATTTCTGGTGGGTGAATTTTAAGGAAACATGTCCAGGTCACATTTTAGTCCAAAGCAGTAAAATTATATTTCACTAAAATATTTAATTTTAGGATATTTCAGCACTGTGATATTTTCATTACACTTAACCCCACATTATCAATACCAGAAGAATGAGCCTTGGCTATTTATTTATTTGGTCATTCACATTATTCTCAGTGGTGGTTTTCATTACTGCAATCCATATTTTCTTGTATTACAGTAAAAATGCCATTATTATTTTAATAAGCACAAATTTTGTTCACGATAAATGTGGAAATAATGAAAATGTCACAATGCAAAAAAAAAAAAAATAACAAACCGTCACTTATTGCCTTTTCTTTTGGGGGGGGGGGGGGGGGGGGGGGGGGGGGGTAGGGGTTTGTTGAATATGACATGGTCTTGACAGGTTTCACAACCACACACACACACACACACACACACACGTGTATGTATGCATGCATGTATGTATGTGTACAGTATCTCACAGAAGTGAGTACACCCCTCACATTTTTGTAAATATTTTATTATATCTTTTCATGTGACAACACTGAAGAAACGACACTTTGCTACAATGTAAAGTAGTGAGTGTACAGCTTGTATAACAGTGTAAATTTGCTGTCCCCTCAAAATAACTCAACACAGCCATTAATGTCTAAACCGCTGGCCACAAAACTGAGTACACCCCTAAATGAAAGTGTCCAAATTGGGTTTAAAGTATCAATATTTTGTGTGGTCACCATTATTTTCCAGCACTACCTTAACCCTCTTGGGCATGGAGTTCACCAGAGCTTTACAGGTTGCCACTGGTCTTCCACTCCTCCATGACGACATCACAGAGCTGGTGGATGTTAGAGACCTTGCGCTCCTCCACCTTCCGTTTGAGGATGCCCCACAGATGCTCAATAGGGTTTAGGTCTGGAGACATTCTTTAGCAAGGCAGTGGTCGTCTTGGAGGTGTGTTTGGGGTCGTTATCATTTTAGAATACTGCCCTGCGGCCCAGTCTTCGAAGGGAGGGGATCATGCTCTGCTTCAATGGCATTCATGGTTCCCTCAATGAACTGTAGCTCCCCAGTGCCGGCAGCACTCATGCAGCCCCAGACCATGACACTCCCACCACCATGCTTGACTGTAGGCAAGACACACTTGTCTTTGTAGTCCTCACCTGGTTGCCGCCACACACGCTTGA